>CAOLHI010003972.1:0-140051 GCA_948474755.1 Ctenosaura bakeri | reverse complement strand
AATCCCAGCTAGACAAGAGGAGGAGGAGACTGAAAAGGCATGGAAAAGCTTTATCGAAAAAAGGAACTTCTGTGCCGTAGGCTGTGTTAGGCCTGCATTTAAGCATCAGAAGCTAAATCCATGCCACTAAAAATCAGGTCCAGGAATTGCACGGCTCTTTCTTTTCTTAACTTCTAATGCTGCTAGAAAAATTGCAGATAGACTAGAGGAGGAGGAGACTGAAAGGGCCTGGAAAGGCTTTATGAAAAAAAGGAACTTCTGTGCCGTAGGCCGTGTTAAGCCTGCATTTAAGCACAATCCATGCAACTAAAAATCAGGTCCAGGAATTGGACTGATCTTACTTTTCTTAACTTTTTTGCTTCTAATGCTGCTCGAAAAAATCCAGCTAGACTAGAGGAGGAGGAGACTGAAAAGGCATGAAAAGACTTTATTGAAAAAAGGAACTTCTTTGCCGTAGGCCGTGTTAGGCCTCCATTTAAGCATCAGAAGCTGAGCCAAAAAATCAGCGCCAGGACTTGTACCGATCGTTCTCCGCCCGGGTCCCGTCCCGTCCTTCGGCCTCGGGAACAAAACTTTCTTTTCCCAGAACAATAGAAGAGCCATTATTTTTTTTCCTGCAAACTTCTGGGAACTTTTCCTGCCGGACTCTTGTTCTGTCTTTCCGTCCCGTGCCGTGATTTATAGCTCGGAGCCGGTCCTTAATTGCCGGTCTAATTACGTTGCTTTCAATATCGGTGGGTTAATTTACCTCGTCAGTTTGGAGACGGCGGCGGCGTTACGGAAATGCGGAGGGCGCGGGAGGTAAAAGCATTGCTGTGACCCCAAAACGGGGGTCCCACGAGGGCCGCGCCACAATTCCCAATAAATGGGGGGTTAAAAAATACAAACAAGAGCTACCTGAGGGAGAAAAAGTTTCCCTAAGTACATTTTGATGAGGAAAAAAAAAATCAGATTAGAACAAGACATGGGGGGCAATAAACCACTCCTTAGAAGGTCTGGAAAAGCAAAAAGTATGCATGGCAATAAGAATCACAGCTCATAGAATCATAGAGCTGGAAGAGACCGTGAGGGCCATCTAGTCCAACCCCCTTCGGAAGACCCCATCCCAGCCCTCCCTTTGGCAGATGGCCTATCCAGGCTCTGCTTAAGAACCTCCAAAGAAGGAGGAGACCCCACCACACTCTGTGGAGGCGGCAGCAGATTCCACTCTGACCGTCAGGAAGTTCTTCCTGAGGTGCAGGTGGAACTTTTTTTCCCTGCAGCTTGAATCCATTGCTCCTCGTCCTGGTCTCTGGAGCAGCAGAAAACAAGCTTGCTCCATCCTCAACATGACATCCTTTCAAATATTTGAACATATCATGTCCCCTCGGGTTAAAAGCCTCCAAAGAAGGAGACTCCACCCCGACTTGGAAGAGGTCATCCAGTCCCACCCCCTTCTGCCATTCAGGAAGACCCCATCCAAGCCCTCCCTTGGACTGATGGCCGTCCAGCCTCTGCTTAAGAACCTCCAAAGAAGGAGGAGACCCCACCACACTCCATGGAGGTAGCAGCAGATATAATCATGCAATCCTAGAGTTGGAAGAGACCCCAGGGGCCATCAAGTCCAACCCCCATGAAAGCATTCGCAACAGACGGCCATCCAGCCTCTGCTTAAAAACCTCCAAAGAAGGAGGAGACCCCACCACACTCCACGGAGGCAGCAGCAGATAGAATCATACAATCCTAGACTTGGAAGAGGCCATCCAGGGGCCATCCAGTCCCACCTCCTGCTATGCAGGAACACCCATGAAAGCATTCCCAACAGATGGCCATCCAGCCTCTGCTTAAAAACCTCCAAAGAAGGAGGAGACCCCACCACACTCCATGGAGGCAGCAGCAGATTCCACTCTGACCATCAGGAAGTTCTTCCTGAGGTTCAGGTGGAACTTTTTTCCCTGCAGTTTGAATCCATTGCTCCTTGTCCTCGTCTCTGGAGCAGCAGAAAACAAGCTGGCTCCATCTTCAACATGACATCCTTTCAAATATTTGAACATATCATGTCCCCTCTTAACCTTCTCTTCTGCAAACTAAACATCCACCCAGCTCTCTAAGCCGCTCCTCATAGGGCTTCATGGCTTCCAGACCGTCCACCATTTTGGGTCACCCACCTTCCAGCTTCTCCTTCTTGAAATGAGGTGCCCAGAACTGGTCACAGGATTATTCCAGATGAGGTCTAACCAGAGTGGTACTATAACTTTCCTCAATCTGGACACCTTGCTCCTATTGATCCAGCCCAGAATCGCCTTGGCCTTTTTAGCTGCTGTGTCACGCTGCTGACTCATGTTCAGCTTGTGGTCCACCAAGACTCCCAGATCCCTTTCACATGGACTGTTGTCCAGCCAGGTCCCTAATCCTCTCTTCATGGGGCTTCACGGCTTCCAAACCCTCCACCATTTTGATCACCCTCTTCTGGACACACTCCAGCTTGTCCATCTCCTTCCTGAAATGTGGTGCCCAGAACTGGAGTCAGGATTATTCCAGGTGAGGTCTGACCAAAGCAGAATAGAGTGGGACCATTACCTCCCTTGATCTGGACACCATACTCCTATTGATGCAACCAAGAATCGCATTGGCCTTTTTAGCTGCCGCATCACACTGCTGGCTCATCTTCAGCTTGTGGTCTATGAAGACTCCCAGATCCCTTTCACACGGACTGTTATCCAGCCACGTGTCCCCCATCCTATATTTGTGCATCCCATTTTTTCTGCCTAAGTGCAAGACCTTACATTTCTGTCCACTGAAATTCGTTAGCTTTGGCCCTCCTGCCAATTTAATTTTGCCCCTTTAACTCAGTTTTGCATCAGGGGGTGGAAGGAGGGAGAAACTGGGACATTTGAAAATTAGCTGAGAAAGTGGGAAGGCCAAGGATTATTTAGGGCCATCCCTGCCAAATGGGGACAGCCTATGCAAGGCTAGAAATTTGGGTAGAAAAAGGAAGTTTCATGGCAGGCAAAATTTTTATTTTTCCGGATCAGTGCCTTCAATTTTTCTGCTACACATCTGCAACCTTTTGCAATTGCACCAAGAAATGCGTGCCAGATTTCTTGTGCAAATGTGGAAAAATCAGCAGAGGCCAAAAAAAAAAAACACTTTGCAGGGGGTGTGTGTGTCTTTTTGGACTGCAATTCCCAGCAGCCACATTGATTGGTGTAGGGGATTATGGGACTTCTAGTTCCAGCCCAAGATACTGTCTTTTCCAACACCGAACAAACCAGAAGATCCGAAAGGAGTCCTTTGAGCAAACCAGTTCCTGACTTCCTGACTTTGTTCTTCTTCATTCGCAGGTCCTGAACGGGGATTTTAAAACGCCGGCCAACCTGAAAGGACACCTTCAGGTGCGCTCCCCCTTCCCCTTCCCCTTCCCCTTCCCCAACTTCCTTCCTTCCTTCGGCGGCCACAGTCTTCCCTTCCTCCCTTTTGTTTTCTCCCATCCCCACCCCAACATGGGGAAAGAAAGGGGTGGCTTCTCCCTGCAAGGCGGCCACGAAGCATTCAAGGAACAAAAGACAAGCAGAGAGGAGGGTTTCAGACCCCTCTTCCCTTTCCCACTCCTTCCTTCCCTCTTTTATTCCTTCCTTTGCTCCTCACTTGCTTCCCTTCCTTTCCCCTTCATCTTGTCTGTCTTCTCTTCTCTCTTTCCTCCCTCTTCCTTCCACCAGCTTCCTTCCTTCACTTCCCTCCTTCCCTCCCTCCCTCCCTCCTTCCTTCCACCTCCTTCCTTCTTTCCACTTCCTTCTACCCTCTCCTTCCTTCCTTCCTTCGTTCCTTCCTTTCTCTTTCCTTTCTCCTTCTTTCCAAATCCTTCCAACTGCCTTCCTTCCTTCCACCCTCTCTTTCTTTCCACCTCCTTCCTTCCTTCCACTCTGTCCTTCCTTCCTTCCTTCTTTCCTTCCTTCCACCCTCTCCTCCCTTTCTTCCTTCCACCCTCCTCTTCCATCCTTCCTTCAAATTCTTCCATCTCCCTCCTTTCCTTCCACCATCTCCTTCCTTCCTTCCTTCCTTCCTTCCTTCCTTCCTTCCTTCCTTCCACCTCCTTCCTTCGTCCTTCCTTCCACTCTCTTCTTCCTTCCTTCCTGCCTTCCTTCCTTCCTTCCAAATCCCTTCCTTCCTTCCTTCTTCCTCCCTCCCTTCCACCTCCATCCTTCCCCTTCCTTCCTTCCTTCCTTCCTTCCTTCCTTCCTTCCTTCCTTCCTTCCTTTCAAATCCTTCCAACTCTCTTCCTTCCTTCCCCCCACCTCCTTTCTTCCTTCCTCCTTCCTTCCTTCCACCTTCTCCTTCCTTCCTTTCTTCCTTCCACCCTCCTCTTCCATCCTTCCTCCTCCTTCCAACTCCTTCCAACTCCCTTTCTTCCTTCCACCATCTCCTTCCTTCCCTCCTTCCTTCCTTCCTTCCTTCCTTCCTTCCTTCCTTCCTTCCACCCTCCCTTCCTTCCTTCCTTCCTTCCTTCCTTCCTTCCTTCCTTCCTTCCACCCTCTCCTTCTTTCCTCCCACCTCCTTCCTTCCTTCTTCCTTCCTTCCTTCCACCCTCCTCTTCCTTCTTTCCTTCCTTCCTTCCACCCTCCTCCTTCCTTCCTTCCTTCCTTCCTTCCTTCCTTCCTTCCTTCCTTTCACCCTCCCTTCCTTCCTTCCTTCCTTCCTTCCACCCTCTCCTTCCTTCCCCCACCTCCTTCCTTCCTTCTTCCTTCCTTCCTTCCACCCTCCTCTTCCTTCTTTCCTTCCTTCCTTCCACCCTCCCTTCCTTCCTTCCTTCCTTCCTTCCTTCCACCCTCCCCTTCCTTCCTTCCTTCCTTCCTTCCTTTCAAATCCTTCCAACTCTCTTCCTTCCTTCCCCCCACCTCCTTTCTTCCTTCCTCCTTCCTTCCTTCCACCTTCTCCTTCCTTCCTTTCTTCCTTCCACCCTCCTCTTCCATCCTTCCTCCTCCTTCCAACTCCTTCCAACTCCCTTTCTTCCTTCCACCATCTCCTTCCTTCCCTCCTTCCTTCCATCCTTCCTTCCTTCCTTCCTTCCTTCCTTCCTTCCTTCCTTCCTTCCACCCTCTCCTTCTTTCCCCCCACCTCCTTCCTTCCTTCTTCCTTCCTTCCTTCCTTCCACCCTCCTCTTCCTTCTTTCCTTCCTTCCTTCCACCCTCCCCTTCCTTCCTTCCTTCCTTCCTTCCTTCCTTCCACCCTCTCCTTCTTTCCCCCACCTCCTTCCTTCCTTCTTCCTTCCTTCCTTCCACCCTCCCTTCCTTCCTTCCTTCCTTCCTTCCTTCCTTCCTTCCTTCCTTCCACCCTCTCCTTCTTTCCCCCCACCTCCTTCCTTCCTTCTTCCTTCCTTCCTTCCACCCTCCCTTCCTTCCTTCCTTCCTTCCTTCCTTCCTTCCTTCCTTCCTTCCACCCTCCCTTCCTTCCTTCCTTCCTTCCTTCCTTCCTTCCTTCCTTCCTTCCACCCTCTCCTTCTTTCCCCCACCTCCTTCCTTCCTTCTTCCTTCCTTCCTTCCACCCTCCCCTTCCTTCCTTCCTTCCTTCCTTCCTTCCTTCCTTCCTTCCTTCCACCCTCCCCTTCCTTCCTTCCTTCCTTCCTTCCTTCCTTCCTTCCACCCTCTCCTTCTTTCCCCCCACCTCCTTCCTTCCTTCTTCCTTCCTTCCTTCCTTCCACCCTCCCTTCCTTCCTTCCTTCCTTCCTTCCTTCCTTCCTTCCTTCCACCCTCCCTTCCTTCCTTCCTTCCTTCCTTCCTTCCTTCCACCCTCTCCTTCTTTCCCCCACCTCCTTCCTTCCTTCTTCCTTCCTTCCTTCCACCCTCCCCTTCCTTCCTTCCTTCCTTCCTTCCTTCCTTCCTTCCTTCCACCCTCCCCTCCCTTCCTTCCTTCCTTCCTTCCTTCCACCCTCTCCTTCTTTCCCCCCACCTCCTTCCTTCATTCTTCCTTCCTTCCTTCTACCCTCCTCTTCCGTCCGTCCTTTCACCTCTTTCCTTCCTTCTTTCCTTCCTCTATTCCTTCCTCCCTCCTCTTCCTTCCTTCCTCCTCCTTCCTTCCAACTCCCTTCCTTCCTCTTCCTTCCTTCCTTCCTTCCTTCTACTCTCTCCTTCCTTCCTTCCTTCTACCCTCCTCTTCCGTCCGTCCTTCCACCTCTTTCCTCCCTCCCTTCCTTTCTTCCTTCCTTATGGGCTCATTATCGAAAACCGCACCGCTCGCGGAAACCTCGGTGCCCATCAAGTCCAATACCATTTTAAGGGTTTTTATGATTTCATATCCTTTTAATGTTTTTTAAACAGTTTTAATTGTTTTCAATGTGTTTAATTGCATTTCAATGTGTGCTTATGGTTGGGAGCCGCCTTGAGTCCCAATTCCAGGGGGAAAGTGGGCCACAAATACAATTAAAGAAATAAACGAACAAACAAACAAACTCCTTATTGGGTCAGAAACCTCACAGCCTGTTGTTTAAAACCCAGATAAAATATTTTGTCGAGATTTATTTTCTCCCTTCCTGGCCCTATATGGGGAAGTAGAACTTTGTAAGGAAAAAAAAAAAAACCCAATTAGGTTACTAATTTTCCCATGTTCTGCTTTCTTTGCAGGCCACTCAAAATACTACTGCTTTTCATTGATAAATCCCATGATTTCCAGGTGAGCGCGGGTGCAAATTTTGGGGGAGAGAGAGATGGAGGTCATTTCCTTTCATTTCCCTTGCAAGAAAATCTGATTAATGCATATTTCCCAACAATTCACGGATGGAAACCGGGACGTGCATGTAGCCGAGCAGCATCGAAGGGTGTTTGAGACGGGAAAAATTATTAATTGGGATTAAAAACAAGCTAGGAGAGACTGCCGCCATTTGCTTATGCGCGACTCCGCCCTCTCCAACCCTCCCCTGCTAAATTAATTGATTGCAAACTCCTTAATTAAGTTTGCAGCAAGTGGATGGTGCTGAGGACAAAGGAGGAGGAGGAGGGAGAAACCGGGACCTTTGAAAAACCATTTAATAAAGTGGGAAGACAGAGGAGTAATCAGCAGTTTCCCTTCCAAATCAGGGTTAAAGCCCTGAAATTTGCAAAATAGTACACGGTGCCAACAGATATCCGAGCACGGTCAAAATTGTAAAAGTTATTTAAACCCCTCTAAACCACAGGAAAGATACAGGACTTTAAATGTTGGAGATGTCATGAAGCAGGTGATGCGTTTCTTCACATGGGGTGGAACTGCCCATACGCTAAAACTATTTGGCAGATAATTTTGCATATGATAACTTCAGCGAGGTGCAAGGGATCTAGGAGTCTTAGTGTGCCCCAAGCTGAACCTGAGCCAGCAGTGTGATGCGGCAGCTAAAAAAGCCAATACGATCCTAGGTTGCATCAATAGGAGCATCTGTTGAGGAACAGGGAGAAAGAATTAAATGCACAGACCTAGGATGGGTGACACCTGGCTTGACAACAGCTCATGTGCAAGGGATCTAGGAGTCTTACTGGGCCCCAAGCTGAACCTGAGCCAGCAGTGTGATGCGGCAGCTAAAAAAGCCAATATGATCCTAGATTGCATCAATAGGAGCATCTGTTGAGGAACAGGGAGAAAGAACTAAATGCACAAACCTAGGATGGGTGACACCTGGTTTGACCACAGCCCACGTGCAAGGGATCTTAGTGGGCCCCAAGCTAAACATGAGCCAGCAGTGTGACGCAGCAGCTAAAAAAGCCAATACGATCCTAGGTTGCATCAATAGGCGCATCTGTTGAGGAACAGGGAGAAAGAACTAAATGCACAGACCTAGGATGGGTGACCCCTGGCTTGACTACAGCCCATGTGAAAGGGATCTTAGTGGACCCCAAGCTGAACCTGAGCCAGCAGTGTGATGCGGCAGCTGAAAAAGCCAATGCGATTCTCGGCTGCATCCATAGGAGTCTGGTGTCCAGATCGAGGGAGGTACTGGTATCACTCTACTCTGCTTTGGTTAGACCCCATCTTGAATCCTGTGTCCAGTTCTGGGCACCCCAATTCAAGAAGGAGATGGTCAAGCTGGAGCAAGTCCAGAGGAGGGCGGCCAAAATGGTGATGGGGATGGAAGCCACGAAGCCCTTTGAGGAGCGGTTGAGGGAGCTGGGGATGTTTAGTCTGCAGAAGAGAAGGTTAAGAGGGGACATGAGAGCCATGTTTAAATATTTGAAAGAATGTCATGTTGAAGACGGAGCTAGCTCGTTTTCTGCTGCTCCAGAGACTAGGACACGGAGCGATGGATTCAAGCTGCAGGAAAGGAGATTCCACTTGAACTTCTGATTGTCAGGGCTGTCCAGCAGTGGAATATGTTGCTTTGGATGTGGTGGAGCCATGGATTCAAGCTGCAGGAAAGGAGATTCCACTTGAACCTCAGGAAGAAATTCCTGATGGTCAGAGCTGTCCGGCAATGGGATCTGCTGCCTCCATGGAGTGTGGTGGAGTCACCTCATGTCATGTTGAAGATGGAGCAAGCTTGTTTTCCGCTGCTCCGGAGACCAGGACAAGGAGCAATGGATTCAAGCTGCAGGAAAGGAGATTCCACCTGAACCTCAGGAAGAACTTCCTGAAGGTCAGAGCTGTCCGGCAGTGGGGAATTGGGGGGTGGTGGGGTCTCCTCCTCCTTTGGAGGTTGTTAATCAGAGGCTGGATGGCCATCTGTCGGGAATGCTTTGATGGGTGTTCCTGCATAGCGGGGGGTTGGACTAGATGACCCCTGGGGGTCCCTCCCAACTCTATGATTCTATGATGATTCTGTGATGATGAAAACAGGATAGTTGGAAGCCGTGCAAGTGAAAGAACAGAAATAAATGCAATTAAATCAGCAACAATTTCTAAATTTCCTTCCTCTTTTTCTTCTCTCGAGACGCCAACAGCTTCCCGTTTCGCTCTTTGCAAAATAAGGAAGAGGAAAAGTTTGCCGGCAACGTCCGCAGACCCTGGAAATCCGTTATCCAAGCATATTGCTTGCCGACTCGTTTTGCAAAAAAAATCAAGTGCTCTCCATCTTTTCGATTCCATTTTTTTTTTGCATTTATTTGCCAAATCGGGATTATTTCCCAAAACTGCAAGGACAAGAAATCAAGAAATTTTATTTTTATTTTTATTATTTTTTTTTGGATGTTCTTCTGTGGTTTAAAAATTAAAAGAAAAATGACTGAAATACGTGAAGGAAGCAGGAAAAAAAAAGGGAATTTGTATTTGAGGACATTTTAGGTGGTCGTTTATAAAAGGAAAGGGGGAAAAAAATAAATAAAGCCACTGTTTATAAAAGTGTCTTAATTTCTGATTTGCAGGCCTCGAAATAGCCCCGTTGCCGTAATTTTGTTAGATTTCTATTGTCTCGCCGAATCCCGAACCTCCTTTCGTTCTCCCTTATTTGTAAGTTGCAAAAAAAGGAAGAAATAAAAAAGGGAAAATAGATTTATTTATTAATTCTTAAATAAATATACGAGGTTGTCTCCTTCTCAGGTTGCATTGTGTTGTTCTCTTTGTTGTGATGTTTGGGGGAAAAAAATTGCAAAGACGGAGTGATGTGTCGTAACCGTGCACCGCTTTGCCGTGTACTACATAACCCACACTCCACAAAAAACATGTACTGCATAACCCACACTCCACAAAAAACCGACAGCGGATTGTTTTTGGGGGGAAATATACGAGATGTAGATGATGCCAAATTGGGAGGGGTTGCTAATGCCCCAGAGGACAGGATCAGGACCCAAAGCGACCTTGAGAGATTAATTAAAATGAATTAATTAATTGATTTAATTAATTGATTGATTGATTGATTAAAATTAAAATTAATGAATCTTTGATGCCTTGCCTCGCACGCTCCTCTCCGCCCATTGCAAACAATCTCTCTCCGTCTCTTATTTTCTGCAATTAATATGCTGGGCCTTCCAGGATTACGATTATTACCACCGGTTCCAAGTCTTACCTTTTATTTTTTTAAGGGGTGATCGTCGCCCGACGGGAGACCAGAGTGCGAATTCTCCGTGGTCGCTGGGATCACCTCCGGCTTAGGGCGCTGGAGATGTTTAGTCTGCAGAAGAGAAGGTCAAGAGGGGACGTGATGGAAAAGACCTTGACAGGTTGGGGAGCTGAGCCAAAGCTCACAAAATGAATTTCAACAGAGAGAAATGTAAGGTCAGAAAAAACGGAATGGACAAATATAGGGTGGGGGACACGTGACTTGGAAACAGCCCACATGAAAGGGATTTGGGAGTTTTGGTGGCCCACAAGCGAACATGAGCCAGGAGTGTGATGCGGCAGCTTAAAAAGCCAATGCGATCCTTGCTTGCATTGATAGTATGGTGCCCAGATCAACAGAGGTAATGGTACCCCTCTATTCTGCTTTGTTCAGACCTCACCTGGAATAATCCAGTTCTCATTTCAAGAAGGACACGGACAAGATGGAATGTGTCCAGAGGAGGTCGACCAAAATGATGGAGGGTCTGGAAGCCATGAAGCCCCCTGAGGAGCGGATTAGGGAGCTGGGGATGTTTAGTCTGCAGAAGAGGGGACATGATAGCCATCTTTAAGTATCTAAAGGGATGTCATGTTGAAGACGGAGCCAGCTTCTTTTCTGCTGCTCCAGAGACGAGGACACGGAGCAATGGATTCAAGCGACAGAGAAAGAAGAGAAGGTTAAGAGGGGACATGGTAGCCATGTTTAAATATTTTGAACGGATGTCATGTCAAGGGGGGACAGGGCTTGTTTTCTGCTGCTCCAGAGACCAGGACAAGGAGCAATGGATTCAGGCTGCAGGAAAGGAGATTCCACCTGAAGTTCAGGAAAAACTTCCCGATGGTCAGAGCCGTCCAGCAGTGGAATATGGATCCTGGTGGAGTCTCCTCCCTCCCTGGAGGCTTTTAAACAGAGGCTGGGTGGCCATCTTTCAAAGGGAGGGCTTCCTGCATGGCGGAAGGGGGTTGGACTGGATGACCTCTGGGGTCCCTCTATGATTCTAATACGAGTTTGGGTGCAATAAAGCATTTGTTGGTCAAAGCCATAAGTCCCTTCATGGGTCTATCCCCACTTTTCTGTTCCCAGCTTCTGTCTTCCACAAACCCTCACCTCCCTGTCTCGACACCGCTCTGTTCCAAAGTCTGAACTTTTGTTTTCCAGCCTTTTCCTTTTCTTCCCTAACGTGAAATGTTGCAGCAAGCAGCCTTTTGATTGCAACGGAGCAGCAATTAGCCGCGCTTAAGCCTGATAGATATTAACAATAGTTACATAGAATCATAGAATGAGGAGACACCCCCAAAGGCCATCCAGTCCACCCTCCCCAGCCTCTGTTTAAAAACTCCAAAGGTGGAGGAGACATTCACAGGCAGCGTATCCCACTGTTGAACTGCTCTGACCATCGGGAAGTTCTCCCTGATGTTTAGGTGAAATCTCTTTTCTCGTCACTTGAATCCATTGCTCCGTGTCCTAGTCTCTGGAGCAGCAGAAAAGAAGCTGGCTCCGTCTTCAACTTGACATCCCTTTAGATATTTAAAGATGGCTATCATGTCCCCTTTTCTGCAGACTAAACATCTCCAGCTCCCTAATCCGCTCCTCAGGGGGCTTCATGGCTTCCAGACCCTCCATCATTTTGGTCACCGTCCTGTGGACAGATTCCAGCTTGTCCAGATCCTTCCTCAAATGAGGTGCCCAGAACTGGACCCAGGATTATTCCAGGTGAGATCTGACCAAAGCAGAATAAAGGGGTACCATTACCTCTGTTGATCTAGACACCATACTCCTATCAATGCAACCAAGGATCGCATTGGCTTTTTTTGCTGCCGCATCACACTGCTGGCTCGTGTTCCGCTTCTGGTCCACCAAGACTCGCAAATCCCTTTCACACGGACTGCTTCCAAGTCACGTGTCCCCCATCCTATATTTGTGCATTCCGTTTTTTCTGACCTTACATTTCTCTCTGTTGAAATTCATTTTGCGGGCTCTGGCCCAGCTCCCCAACCTGTCAAGGTCTTTCCTATCACGTCCCCTCTTGACCTTCTCTCTGCAGACTAAACATCTCCAGCTCCCTAAGCCGGAGGTGATCCCAGCAAACACGGAGAATTCGCACTCTGGTCTCCCGTCGGGTGACGATCACCCCTTAAAAAAATAAAAGGTAAGACTTGGAACCGGTGGTAATAATCGTAGTCCCGGAAGGCCCAGCATATTAATTGCAGAAAATAAGAGACGGAGAGAGATTGTTTGCAATGGGCGGAGGGAGCGTGCGAGGCAAGGCATCAAAGATTCATTAACCCGCTGCCAATAACGGTCAAGGAAAGTCGTTCGTGCTCTGGAAATGGACGCTCAGCCTCGCCTTGGGAAAAGCGTTGGCAGGCTGGATCGTTCTGCTGGGCGGACAAGGTCAGGGACGAGCCACAAGGTCAACTGGATAATTATTATCATTATTATTATTATTTTCCTCTTTGCAGATGGACGGACGGGCCTTGGAGATATGAAGAAGGACGCCGTGCTTCTCTGGCCAATTCCCAATTCTTGCTTCTTTTCTCAGCTGTCTTCCTGAGTCCAGTTTAAGTGGGATTTAAAAGATTGGGACCCTTGTCAGGGAGCCATTTAGGCCAGTATTCCCAGCTCTGGCCGGCAGCCGCCACGGCTCTCCATCCAGATTTGAGGCCGGGATTCGTCGCTTAGCGATATGAAGCTGGGGGCCTTCTGCATCAGAATAGGGGAAGCTGAGCTTCTATTCTGGAGAGGAGCCTGTAGGGGCCCACCAAAGCCCAGTGTTGCCAGTTCTGACTGGCAGCAGCCGCAGGGGTTGAATCCAGGACCTTCTGTTGAGGAACAGGGAGAAAGGACTAAATGCACAGACCTAGGATAGGTGACCCCTGGCTTGACCACAGCCCATGTGCAAGGGATCTTAGTGGACCCCAAGCTGAATCTGAGCCAGCAGTGTGATGCGGCAGCTGAAAAAGCCAATACGATCCTAGGTGGCATCAATAGGAGCATCTGTTGAGGAACAAGGAGAAAGAACTAAATGCACAGACATAGGATGGGTGACACCTGGCTTGACCACAGCCCATGTGGAAGGGATCTGAGTGGGCCCCAAGCTGAACCTGAGCCAGCAGTGTGATGCGGCAGCTAAAAAAGCCAGTACAATCCTAGGTGGCATCAATAGGAGCATCTGTTGAGGAACAGGGAGAAGGAACTAAATGCACAGACCTAGGATGGGTGACACCCGGCTTGACCACAGCCCATGTGGAAGGGATCTTAGTGGAGTCCAAGACGAACATGAGCCAGGAGTGTGATGCGGCAGCTAAAAAAGCCAATACGATCCTAGGTGGCATCAATAGGAGCATCTGTTGAGGAACAGGGAGAAGGAACTAAAGGCACAGACCTAGGATGGGTGACACCTGGCTTGACCACAGCCCGTGTGCAAGGGATCTTGGTGGACCCCAAGCTGAACCTGAGCCAGCAGTGTGATGCGGCAGCTGAAAAAGCCAATACGATCCTGAGGAAAAGAAGGCTAAGATGTGACTGGAATAGCCAGGTTTCATTATTTGAAGGGATGTCTTGTTGAAGATGGAGCAAGCTTCTTTCCTGCTGCTCCAGAGACTAGAACACGGAGTAATGGATTCAAACTTCAGGGGGAAAAGCGCCAAAATGGCGACAGGCTTGAAAGTCATCAGCGCGCATGCGTCGCTGAGGAAGCTAGCGTCTCCTCCACCGACAGTCGACGACAGTGGCGGCTGCGCTTGCGCAGAAGTGTTCATGGGAACGAGCCTGCTGGGAATTGTAGTCCTTGGCCTGAGGCGGGAATGTGGCCGTCAGGCCGGAACCCGTGTGGAGAGGGAGCGGGGGTGCTGCGCATGCGTGGAAGGGGACACGTGATCATGGGAGCCTGCCGGGAATTGTAGTTCCTACAAAGCCCTGGACTACAAACCCGCTGACTCCTCCCCTTCCGCCTCGCGTAGGCCTTTCGGGCTCCCTCCTCCCGCTCCCTGACCGGAAGTGCCCTTTGCGCAGGCGCGGTTAATCCAATAGGAAGGAGTTGGTGTCAGAGGCGAGAGACAACGTTTTCTCCCCCTCAGAAGAAAGAAGAAGAAGGAGATAAAAGCTAATTAGGAGGGGGTAAGGAAAGAGAGGGGGGGGTCGAGTTGCCGTGGCAACCGTGGGCGCGGGAGGGGGGACTGTATTGTGGGGGGGACGCGGTCGCCATGGCAACCGTGGGTGCGGGAGGGGGAATTCATTGTGGGGGGAGGAGGTCGCCATGGCAACCATGGGTGCGGGAGGGGGGCTGTATATTGGGGGAGGAGGTCGCCATGGCAACCGTCGGTGCGGGAGGGGGACTATATGGGGAGGTCGCCATGGCAACCGTGGGTGCGGGAGGGGGGAATTCATTGTAGGGAGAGGAGGTCGCCATGGCAACCGTGGGTGCGGGAGGGGGGCTGTTTGTGGGGGGAGAGGTCGCCATGGCAACCGTGGTGCGGGAGGGGGGACATTGGGGAGGTCGCCATGGCAACCGTGGGTGCGGGAGGGGGAATTCATTGTGGGGGGAGGTCGCCGTGGCAACCGAAGGCCTCCCCAAAAAGAAGAGGGGTATAAAGAGGGGCTGGTGGGAAATTGGGGGTCTCCTGGGAGGGGGGAACTTTCAGGTTTCAGCTCTACTGCTTTTATTTATTATTATGAATATTATTAATTAAGAATTAATAAGGATATTTTATTATATTAATAGGGTAATATACCTAATAGAAATAATAATATGAATTTTCCCAGAGTGGGACCCCAGGCAGCTCCCCCAGGGGTCAATTAGAAACATTGAAAAGGCATTTAAGACAATTAAAAACATGTAAAATGATTAAAAAAAACCTAAAACGAGGTTCAGCTTTAAAAACAAAGAAATAAATAAAGCTCCCCAGCTCACTAATAATAATAATAATTATTATTATTATTCTCCGGAATTGGACCCAAGGCAGCTTCCAGCGATCGGTGAGAAACGTTAAAAAGACATTTGAGACAATTAAAAACATGTAAAATGATAGAAAACCCTAAAACGAGGTTCAGCTTTAAAAACAAAGAAATAAATAAAGCTCCCCAGCTCACTAATAATAATAATAATAATTATTATTATTCTCCGGAATTGGACCCAAGGCAGCTTCCAGCGATCGGTGAGAAACGTTAAAAAGACATTTGAGACAATTAAAAACATGTAAAATGATAGAAAACCCTAAAACGAGGTTCAGCTTTAAAAACAAAGAAATAAATAAAGCTCCCCAGTTCACATAAAATTATTATTATTATTATTATTCTCCGGAATTGGACCCAAGGCAGCTTCCAGCGATCAATTAGAAACCTTAAAAAGACATTTAAGACAATTAAAAACATGTAAAATGATTAAAAAAAACTGAAACGAGGTTCCACTTTGAAAACAAATAAATAAATAAAGCTCCCCAGTTCACATAAAATAATAATAGTAATAATATTATAACATAGCATAATATAATAATAATAATAATAATAATAATAATTAATAATTCTCCGGAATTGGACCCAAGGCAGCTTCCAGCGATTGGTTAGAAACGTGAAAAAGACATTTAAGACAATTAAAAACATGTAAAATGATTAAAAAAAACTGAAACGAGGTTCAGCTTTAAAAACAAACAAATAAATAAAGCTCCCCAGTTCCCATTAAATAATAATAATGATGATAATAATAATAATAATTCTCCAGAATTGGACCCAAGGCAGCTTCCAGCGCTCAATTAGAAACCTTAAAAAGACATTTAAGACAATTAAAAACATGTAAGATGATAATAAAAAAGCCTAAAACAAAGTTCAGCTTTAAAAAAAAACAAGTAAATAAAGCTCCCCAGCTCCAATAAAATAATAATAATAATAATAATAATAATAATAATAATAATAATAATAATAATAATAATAAATGTTCTTATAATCCTCATTGCTACTATCATGAGAAGAGGAGGGTCTATTTTTTTTTTTTAATGTGTGCGGAGGGAGGGGAGTCAGGTATTAATTCTCCAGGTAGAATTATGGATTATTGATAAATATTATTATTACCTGGGACTCGGGAGGGAGAGGATCCAGGTTTTAATCCTGCTGTTCTTCATCGTCATCATCATCATCATCATCATCATCCTCATCATCATCCTTGGTGTTATAAGGTGAAGGTTGGTATGTGTGTGTCTATTCATTGTTTTTAGAAACCATTGGGGGGGGTGTTTTTTATACATGGGGAGGGGAGATTAATTAATAAAGTAATTAATAATAGTTAATTAACTAGTTATGGTAGTAATTGTTCTGGTTGTTAACAACATCGTCGTAACAGAGGAGATGGTGGTTTCCTCTTTAGAAGGGCTGGAATTTCTGGCTTCAGGAGTGAGGGTGTCATTAATACTATTTTTGTCAAAGAGGAAGGGGCCAGTGGGGGGCTGAGGGATGTCAGATATTACTTGCTCTATAATTAGGGATTATTTATATAGTCACTGTCATAATAATAGTATAATTTATAGGATGGGGGACACGTGGCTGGATAGCAGTCCATGTGGAAGGGATCTAGGAGTCTTCATAGACCACAGGCTGAACGTGAGCCAGCAGTGTGATGCAGCAGCCGAGAAGCCAATGCGATTCTCGGCTGCATCAATAGGAGTATGGTGTCTAGATCGAGGGAGGTGCTGGTACCACTCTACTCTGCTTTGGTTAGACCCCATCTTGAATCCTGTGTCCAGTTCTGGGCACCCCAATTCAAGGAGGACATGGTCAAGCTGGAGCAAGTCCAGAGGAGGGCGACCAAAATGGTGGAGGGCCTGGAAGCCATGAAGCCCTATGAGGATAGACTTAGAGAGCTGGGGATGTTTAGTCTGCAGAAGAGAAGGTTAAGGGGGGACATGAGAGCCATGTTCAGATATTTAAAAGGATGTAATATGGGGGATGGAGCTAGCCTGTTTTCTGCTGCTCCAGAGACCAGGACGAGGAGCAATGGATTCGAGCTGCAGGAAAGGAGATTCCACCTGAACCTCAGGAAGAACTTCCTTGATGGTCAGAGCCTGTTTTCTGCTGCTCCAGAGACCAGGACAAGGAGCAATGGATTCAAGCTGCAGGAAAGGAGATTCCACCTGAACATCAGGAAGAACTTCCTGACAGTCAGGGCTGTCCGGCGGTGGAATCTGCTGCCTCCATGGAGTGTGGTGGAGTCTCCTTCCTTGGAGGTTTTTAAGCAGAGGCTTGATGGCCATCTGTCCAAGGGAGTGCTTTGAGGGTGTTCCTGCATGGCAGAAGGGGGTTGGACTGGATGGCCCCTGGGGTCTCTTCCAACTCTACATTTCTATGATTCTCCTTCTTTGAGGTTTTTAAGCAGAGGCTGGATGGCCATCTGTCCAAGGGAGTGCTTTGAGGGTGTTCCTGCATGGCAGGGGGTTGGACTGGATGGCCCCTGGGGTCTCTCCAACTCTACATTTCTATGATTCTCCTTCTTTGGAGGTTTTTAAGCAGAGGCTGGATGGCCATCTGTCCAAGGGAGTGCTTTGAGGGTGTTCCTGCATGGCAGGGGGTTGGACTGGATGGCCCCTGGGGGTCCCTTCCAACTCTACGTTTCTATGATTCTATGAATTTTTAAAGAGGAATTTTGACTCGTAATATGTCTCCCTTTTGCTTCCTCCCCTACCCCAGACCAGCGTCCTTTAACCCCCCCCCTTCCCGGTGGGCCGGCCGCCATGTCTCTCTCCCACCTGTACGGCAAGAGCGACCCGTCGGCCCTCGACGATGACGTGGAGATGGAGAACTTTGAGATCACCGACTGGGACCTCCAGAACGAGTTCAACCCCAACCGGCAGCGCCACTGGCAGACGAAGGAGGAGGCCACGTACGGCATGTGGGCGGAGCGCGACTCCGACGACGAGCGGCCCAGTTTTGGGGGGAAACGGTATGGCGCTGGGGGGGCGGGCGGGCATGGCCATGACGCACACCAGATAACGCATGCGTTCGTTCATTTATTTATCAATAATACTTATTATTATTTATTTATATAGCACCGCTGACTGTGTGTGGCACCTCACTACTGCCCTCAGGCTGACAGCATGCCGGCCATGTTTAAATATTTGAAGGCATGCAATATGGAAGATGGCGCAAGACTGTTTTCTGCTGCTCCGGAGACGAGGACACGGAGCAACGGATTCAAGCTGCAGGAAAAGAGATTCCACCTGAACCTGAGAGTAAGAGCCATTTGACAGTGAAGTATGGTGGGGTCTCCTCCTTTGGAGGTTTTTAAACAGAGGCTGGATGGTCATCTCTCAGGAATGCTTTGATGGGTGTTCCTGCATGGCAGAACGGGGTTGGACTAGATGACCCTTGGGGTCTGTTCCAGTTCTAGGTTTTCAATTCTATCTAACTAAGACATGATACAAAAGGAAAACAGGATGGCAGTCTGTGAGGCGATGCTATACGTCTTGGTTATTTATATTCCAAAATATATTGCGCATATGCGTGTGTGCACATGTGTACACTCAGATAAAAATATGATTTATATTTCAAAGTCGAACAGTTCTTACAGTCAAGACATTTAGGTGGAATCTCTTGTCGTTTGGGTCTCTTGCTTTGTGTTCTGGTCTCTGGAGGAGGAGAAAACAAGCTGGCTCCGTCTTCTACATGACACCCCTTTCAGGTATTTAAGGATAGCTGTCATAAATCAATGCGCAGGTATTCCCCCAGTTTGCGATAATGTGGAAATTAGGCAGATAAAATCACATTCTAGGATGTATGCACATGTGTGCCTGTGTCATGTGCTGCTACTCTCTGTCTCTCTAGTATAATTTAAGTTATCGCAGAATCCTAGAGTTGGAAGGGATCTCCAAAGGCCATCCAGTCCAACCTCCTGCTATGCAGGAACACCCATCAAAGCCTTCCCAACAGGTGGCCACCCAGCCTCTGCTTCAAAACCTCCAAAGAGGGAGGAGACTCCACCAATCTCCATGGAGGCATCTTATTCCACTGAATCCTGGAGTTGGAGGAGACCCCAGGGACCATCCAGTCCAACCCCTGCTATGCAGGAACACCCATCAAAGCCTTCCCAACGGGTGGCCATCCAGCCTCTGCTTCAAAACCTCCAAAGAAGGAGGAGATCCCACCACACTCCATGGAGGCAGCAGAATATTCCACTGCCGGACAGCCCTGACCGTCAGGAAGTTCTTCCTGGGGTTCAGGTGGAATCTCCTTTCCTGCAGGTTGGATCCATTGCTCCTTGTCCTGGTCTCTGGAGCGGCAGAAAACAAGCTCTGACCATCAAGGAAGTTCTTCCTGAGGTTCAGGTGGAATCTCCTTTCCTGCAGGTTGGATCCATTGCTCCTTGTCCTGGTCTCTGGAGCGGCAGAAAACAAGCTCTGACCATCAAGGAAGTTCTTCCTCAGGCTCAGGTGGAATCTCCTTTCCTGCAGGTTGGATCCATTGCTCCTTGTCCTGGTCTCTGGAGCAGCAGAAAACAAGCTCTGACCATCAAGGAAGTTCTTCCTCAGGCTCAGGTGGAATCTCCTTTCCTGCAGCTTGAATCCATTGCTCCTTGTCCTGGTCTCTGGAGCAGCAGAGTACAAGCCTGCTCCCTCCTCAACATGACATCCTTTCAAATATTTAAACATGGCCATCATGTCCACTCTTCACCTTCTCTTCTGCAGACTAAATATCCCCAGATCCCTAAACCGTTCTTCTTAGGGCTTCATGGCTTCCAGACGCTCCACCATTTTGGTCATCTTCCTCTGGATACTTTCGAGCTTGTCCATCCCCTTCTTGAATTGAGGTGCCCAGAACTGGACACAGTATTCCAAATGAGGCCTAACCAATGCAGAATAGAGTGGTATCATTACCTCCCTCGATCTAGACACCAGACTCCTATTGATGCAACCAGGAATAGCATTGGCTTTCTTGGCTGCTGCGTCACACTCCTGGCTCTTGTTCAGCTTGTGATCTACCAGGGCTCCTAGGTTCTTTTGACACGTACTGATGTGTATTGGAACACAAGAGGCATCACCCATCGGGTGATATAGTAGAACACAATAGTTCATTATTCTCCATGCATGATGCCCACTGGTAATTCCTCCAGGTTCAAACCTTTAGGTTGTTTTCTTTTTTTGAAATGGCCCCTCTCTCTTAGTTACTGTGATCCGTCGAATTTCCTGCCCTGTCCTTAGATATTCTCTAACTGCATTCATAGAATCCTAGAGTTGGAAGAGACCCCAGGGGCCATCCAGTCCAACTGCCTTCTGCCATGCCTCAAAGCCCTCTCAACAGATGGCCACCCAGCCTCTGATTAAAAGCCTCCAAAGAAGGAGGAGACTCCACCGCACTCCATGGAGGCAGCAGAATATTCCACTGGCTGTCAGGAAGCTCTTCTTGAGGTTCAGGTGGAATCTCCTTTCCTCTATCTTCAATCCATTGCTCCTTGCCCCTGTCTATTCCTGTACTTTGAATCCATTGCTCCGTGTCCTAGTCTCTGGAGCAGCGGAAAACAAGCTTGCTCCGTCTTCAACAAGGCATCCCTTCAAGTGTTTAAACATGGCTCTCATGTCCCCTCTTAACCTTCTCTTCGGCAGACTAAACATCCCCATCTCCCTAAGCCAGTGGTTCTCAACCTTGCTAATACCATGACCCCTTAATACAGTTCCTCATGTTGTGGTGACCCCCAACCATAAGATTATTTATTTATTATTTACAATGCCCCCCCTCCCCCGGTAAAGGCCGCTTCGCCGGCCAGGAACAGGAGGGGCGGGCAGGGAGGGAAAGAGGAGCCATGTGTCTCCCCCGGGGAAAAAAATCTGAGAACCCCCCCCCCGGGCTCTGCTTCTGCTTCGCTCTCATGTCTGCGAGGGGGGGGGCAGTGTGGGAAAAGTTTCCAGAGTGTCGACCCTGGCCGGGGGGGGAGGAATCCCAGTGCCTTTGTCTTTTGCGCCGGGCGCAGCTCGCCCCCCCCGGAAAAGCGCCACCTTGCAGCCCCCCCGGCCCTTCTGCAGGGCCCCCTCCGTGGCAAGTGGGGCAGGGGCCGTGGCGAGGAGGGGGCCTGCCCCCCATGCTGCCGCCGCCCCCCAAGCTGGCCCGTCAGACGGGAGGTTCTCCCAGTAACGGAGAAGGGGAGCGATTTCAGTCCCTTATGGACAGGGGGCAGGAGGACGCGAGTGCGTGGCTCACGCTTGCGCACCACCACTCCTGATGTGGCGACGCTATGGCCGCATGCGCTCCCGCCAAAGGGGGCAAGAGGACATGAGTGCGTGGCTCGCGCTTGCGCACCACCACTCCTGCTGTGGTGACGCTGTGACTGCATGCGCTCCCGCAAAAGGGGGCAAGAGGACATGAGTGCATGGCTTGTGCTTGCGCTCCACCACTCCTGCTGTGGTGACGCTGTGGCCACGTGTGCTCCCTCCAAAGGGGGCAGGAAGACATGAGTGTGTGGCTCGCGCTTGCGCACCACCACTCCTGCTGTGGTGACACTGTGGCCACATGCGCTCCCGCCAAAGGGGGCAGGAGGACGCGAGCGCATGGCTCGTGCTTGCGCACCACCCCTGAGGAGGGAATGGAGCCCAAGACCATCGGAAATACGTATTTTCCGATGGTCTTAGGCGACCCCTGTGAAAGGGACGTTCGACCTCCAAAGGGGTCGCGACCCACAGGTCGAGAACCACCGGCCTAGAGCACCTAGGATTCATTGGCAGTCTCCCATCCATGTGCTAACCAGGGTTGACCCTACTTTACTTCCACGGTCAGATGGGATCTGGTGGCCGTAGGGTTCCACCTACATTATTCACAGTTACAAGAAGGAAAATCAAACCCCGGAAGAAAGATTGGGATGGGATCAGAGAATTAGCCACATCCCTCTCTTTCCTCCACCGAGGTCAGATTCAAACAGCTTAATTGTTAATCAGATTTAATCAGAGATCCAAAACTCAGAGGCGGCAGCATGGAATCATAGAATCACAGAGTTGGAGGAGACCCCAGGGGCCATCCAGTCCAACCCCCTGCAATGCAGGAACATCCTTCAAAGCATTCCCAACAGATGGCCATCCAGCCTCTGCTTGAAAGCCTCCAAAGAAGGAGGAGACCCCACCACACTCCATGGAGGCAGCAGCAGATAGAATCATACAATCCTAGAGTTGGAAGAGACCCCAGAGGCCATCCAGTCCAACCCCTGCTATGCAGGAACACCCATCAAAGCATTCCCGACAGATGGCCATCCAACCTCTGCTTAAAAACTCCCAAAGAAGGAGGAGACCCCACCACACTCCATGGAGGCAGCAGCAGATAGAATCATACAACCCTAGAGTTGGAAGAGGCCATCCAGGGGCCATCTAGTCCAACCCCCTGCCATGCAGGAACATCCTTCAAAGCATTCCCGACATATGTTATTACTAGAGAATCAGCCTCTTAGTTCTGGGTCTTTTAACTTGGAAATTAGCTTAATTAGCTCCCAGCGGTGAGTTTCGTTTCTGAAAGGTGTGTTTTCTTTTCTTTTTCCTCCCCTCTCAATTAACCCAGGTCCCGAGATTACTCCGCCCCAGTTAACTTCATCAGCGCCGGGCTGAAAAAACCCGCCGCGGACGAGATCACGGACGAGGATTCCGACGAGGATGAGAAGCCGGCGAAACCGGAGGAGGTCCAGAAAGAGTTTGTCCCGAAGAAGTTAAAGACAGTGGGTCTATTTCTAATTTTTTTTTTAATTTAATAGTGTCAACCATAAAGCAATGCCGTGGAACTTGTGAATGGATTTCGTGGAGCAGAAATATCAGTTTGAATAACCACTAATTATGCATTTCGTTGGTTTTGGAGCAGGACCGGTGTGCACAGAGAGTCAGAATGATGGAATTGGGGGGCACTCCAGAGACCATCCAGTCCAGTCTCATTCTGCCACTCACAAGCAATAGCCGTCTTCCTCAGTTTTTAACTTAGAATCTTCTTTTGTATAATGAGAGATTTGCAGAGAAGGGCCGTCTCTTCCAACCCCCTGCCGTGCATTAATGCATGACTTAAGCCCCCCTTTCTGTGGAGGGGTAGCATATCTCGATTTCAGGACGGCCTTTGACAAGTTCCCCATGACATCCTTGCAAGGAAGCTGGTTAAATGGGGGCTGGGCAGGGCTACGGTTATTTGGATTTGGAATTGGCTGACCGACCGAACCCAAAGGGTGATCACGAATGGCTGCTTTTCATCCTGGAGAGAAGGGGACTTTTGGGGCGCCAGAGGGTTCTGTCCTGGGCCCAGGGGCTGTTCAACATCTTCATCAATGACTTGGATGAAGGAATAGAGGGCATGCTCATCAAATTTGCAGATGATACCAAATTGGGAGGGGTGGCTAATACGCCGAGGACAGGATCAAAATCCAAAATGACCTGGATAGATTGGAGAGCTGGGCCAAGGCAAACAAAATGAATTCAACAGAGAGAAGTGGAAGGTCCTGCACTTGGGTAGAAAGAATGGAATCCAGAAATATAGGATGGGGGACACGTGGCTGGATAGGCAGTACGTGTGAAAGGGATCTAGGAGTCTTCATAGACCACAAGCTGAACATGAGCCAGCAGTGTGATGCGGCAGCCAAGAAAGCCAATGCAATTCTCGGCTGCATCAACAGGAGTATGGTGTCCAGATCGAGGGAGGTACTGGTACCACTCTACTCTGCTTTGGTTAGACCCCATCTTGAATCCTGTGTCCAGTTCTGGGCACCCCAATTCAGGAGGGATATTGACAAGCTGGAGCAAGTCCAGAGGAGGGCGACCAAAATGGTGAGGGGCCTGGAAGCCATGAAGCCCTTTGAGGATAGACTTAGAGAGCTGGGTATGTTTGGTCTGCAGAAGAGAAGGTTAAGAGGGGACATGAGAGCCATGTTTAACTATTTGAAGGGATTCCACGTAGAGGAGGCGAGGGCTTGTTTTCTGCTGCTCCAGAGACCAGGACAAGGAGCAATGGATTCAAGCTGAAGGAAAGGAGATTCTGCTTGAACCTCAGGAAGAACTTCCTGAGGGTCAGGGCTGTCCGGCAGTGGAAGATGCTGCCTCCATGGAGTGTGGTGGAGTCTCCTTCCTTGGAGGTTTTTAAGCAGAGGCTGGGTGGCCATCTGTCCAAGGGAGTGCTTTGAGGGTGTTCCTGCATAGCAGGGGGTTGGACTGGATGGCCCCTGGGGTCTCTTCCAACTCTAGGATTCTGTGGTCATAGAATCATAGAAATGTAGAGTTTAAGCCTCTGCTTAAAAACCTCCAAAGAAGGAGGAGACTCCACCACATTCCATATTCCACTGCCGGAAAGCTCTGACCATCAGGAAGTTCTTGAGGTTCAGGTGGAATCTCCTTTCCTGCAGCTCGAATCCATTGCTCCTTGTCCTCGTCTCTGGAGCAGCAAAGAACAAGCTTTCTCCATCTTCAACATGACATCCCTTCAGATATTTAAACATGGCTCTGATGTCCCCTCTTAACCTAAGTTATTCCTGCTATTTATATGAAATCTCTTTCCCTGTAGTTCAAATCCATTGCTCCTTGTCCTAGTCTCTGGAGCAGCAGAAAACAAGCCCACTCCTTCCTCTACGTGGCATCCCTTCAAATATTTAAACATGGCTCTCATGTCCCCTCTTCACCTTCTCTTCTGCAGACTAAACATCCCCAGCTCTCTGAGTCTATCCTCATAGGGCTTCATGGCTTCCAGGCCTCTCACCATTTTGGTCGCCCTCCTCTGGACTTGCTCCAGCTTGTCAATGTCCTTCTTGAATTGGGGTGCCCAGAACTGGACACAGGATTCAAGATGGGGTCTAACCAAAGCAGAGTAGAGCGGTACCAGCCTCCCTCGATCTAGACACCATACTCCTATTGATGCAGCCGAGAATTGCATTGGCTTTCTCGGCTGCCGCATCACACTCCTGGCTCACGTTCAGCTTGTGGTCATCTTGGCTGTCCTCCTCCAGATATGTTTGGTCCTTCCGCAGTGTAGCAGTTCTTCTCCAACAGAGTTGTGACCTAGATAGTTTTAATTCTCTTTTTTCTCTCTCTGTCTCTTGACCAGGGGGGCAACTTCAAGCCGAGCCAAAAAGGTTTCATCGGGGGAACCAAGTCCTTCATGGACTTTGGCAGCTGGGAGCGCCACACCAAGGGCATTGGGCAGAAGCTCCTCCAGAAGATGGGCTACGTTCCCGGCAGGGGCTCGGAAAGAACGCCCAAGGTAAGCTGGACCTTTACGGGGGCGAAAGGCAAGAGAAATTTATATCTTCATTTTTTTTCCTTCCAAAAGAAGTACTAACATCTCTCATTTAAAGCCTTTGACAAAATATATATATATATATATATATAGAATCATAGAATCATAGAAATGTAGAGTTGGGAGAGACCCCAGGGGCCATCCAGTCCAACCCCCTCCATGCGGGAACACCCTCATATAATCATAGAATCCTAGAGTTGGAGGAGACCCCAGAGGCCATCCAGTCCAACCCCCTGCTATGCGGGAACACCCATCAAAGCATTCCCGACAGATGGCCACCCAGCCTCTGCTTCAAAACCTCCAAAGAAGGAGGAGACCCCACCACACTCCATGGAGGCAGCAGCAGATTCCACTGCCGGACAGCTCTGACCATCAGGAAGTTCTTCCTGAGGTCCAGGTGGAACCTCTTTTCCTGAAGTTTGAAGGCATTGCTCCTTGTCCTACACTCTGGAGCAGCAGAAAACTGGCTTGCTCCATCCTCTATACAACATCCCTTCAGATATTTCATAGAATCATAGAATCTTAGAGTTGGAAGAGACCCCAGGGGCCATCCAGTCCAACCCCCTGCTATGTGGGAACACCCATCAAAGCACTCCCGATAGATGGCCACCCAGCCTCTGCTTAAAAGCCTCCAAAGAAGGAGGAGACTCCACCACCCTCCATATTCCACTGCCGGACAGCCCTGACCGTCAGGAAGTTCTTCCTGAGGTTCAAGTGGAATCTCCTTTCCTGCAGCTTGAATCCATTGCTCCTTGTCCTGGTCTCTGGAGCGGCAGAGAACAAGCCCGCTCCCTCCTCAACATGACATCCCTTCAGATATTTAAACATGGCTATATGTCCCCTCTTAACCTTCTCTTCAGCAGACTAAACATAACCAGCTCTCTAAGCCGCTCCTCATAGGGCTTCATGGCTTCCAAATCCTTCACCATTTTGGTCGCCCTCCTCTGGACATGTTCCAGCTTCTCCATCTCCTTCTTGAATTGAGGTGCCCAGAACTGGACACATTATTCCAGATGAGGTCTGACCAGTGCAGAATAGAGTGGTACCATTATCTCCCTTGATCAAGACACCATACTCCTATTAATGCAACCAATAATCGCATTGGCCTTTTTAGCTGCTGCATCACACTGTCTGGCTCATGTTCAGCTTGTGATCTGCCAAGACTCCCAGATCCCTTCCACACGGACTGTTATCCAGCCATGTGTCCCCAATCCTATATTTGTGCAGTCCATTTTTTCTGCCTAAGTGTCGGACTTTATATTTCTCTCTGTTGAAATTCATTTTGTGAGCTTTGGCCCAGCTCTCCAATCTATCCAGGTCATTTTGAATTCTGATCCTGTTCCCTGGTGTGTTAGTCACCCCTCCCAATTTGGGGTCATCTGCAAATGTGATCATCATGCCCTCCACTCCTTCATCCAAGTCATGGATGAAGATGTTGGACAGCCCTGGGCCCAGGACGGAACCCGGTGGCACCTCAAAAGTCACCTCTCTCCTTGCTTCTGTCCTCACCCTTTCCTAGGAATCATCAACCCCATTGAAGCGAAGCAACGGAAAGGCAAGGCAGCGATTGGGGCGTACGGCTCAGAGCGAACCACCCAGTCTCTGCAGGACTTCCCCGTCGTTGACTCGGATGAAGAAGCGGAAGAGGTACAGTATGGCTTGCCCTCTCTTCCCCTCCCTCCACTCGTCCGGGGTTTGTCAGCTGGGCTCTCCCCAATATGAGTTCTGCAAGAGCTCACTTGAGATGCTCATCTTGTCGGATGCTATTTTTCTGTTTACCTTGCGTTTTGCGCCGAGGCACACCTAGCTGCCACAGCCTAGAGTGGTGATGCGGCAGCCAAGAAGGCCAATGCAATTCTCGGCTGCATCAATAGGAGTCTGGTGTCCAGATCGAGGGAGGTCCTGGTACCACTCTACTCTGCTCTGGTTAGACCCCATCTTGAATACTGTGTCCAGTTCTGGGCACCCCAATTCAAGAAGGATATTGACAAGCTGGAGCAAGTCCAGAGGAGGGCGACCAAAATGGTGAGAGGCCTGGAAGCCATGAAGCCCTATGAGGATAGACTTACAGAGCTGGGTAGGTTTAGTCTGCAAAAGAGAAGGTTAAGAGGGGACATGAGAGCCATGTTTAAATATTTAAAAGGATGTAATATGGGGGATGGAGCTAGCCTGTCTTCTGCTGCTCCAGAGACCAGGACGAGGAGCCATGGATTCAAGCTGCAGGAAAGGAGATTTGCACCTGAACCTTAGGAAGAACTTCCTGACAGTCAGGGCTGTCCGGCAGTGGAATCTGCTGCCTCGGAGAGTAGTGGAGTCTCCTTCCTTGGAGGTTTTTGAGCAGAGCCTGGATGGCCATTTGTCGAGAGTGCTTTGAGGGTGTTCCTGCATGGCAGGGGGTTGGACTAGATGTCCCTTAGAGGTCCCTTCCAACTCTAGGATTGTATGATTGTATCTGGTGCTGCCTCCATGGAGTGTGGTGGAGTCTCCTCCTTCCTTGGAGGTTTTTAAGCAGAGGCTGGATGGCCATCTGTCCGAGGGAGTGCTTTGAGGGTGTTGCTGCATGGCCGGGGGTTGGACTGGATGGCCCCTGGGGTCTCTTCCAACTCTACATTTCTATGATTCTATTGCAATACTGCACGCACTGCTGCAACCAGATCCCAAAAACCTGCGTTTCTCCAGCCTTTCCCCACCGTTCTCCCAGTGCAAATGCTGCTTGAAACATCTCAGCTAGATAAGAGGACGAGGATATAAAAAAAGCCTTCGTAATAAATAAGGACCTTCTTTGTCAGGGTCTGTATTAACTGAGGTAAGCCTCCATTGAGCCTCCGCCCCAGACAGATGAGCTTTGGAGTCCTTGTTATTTCCGTGACCAAATTTTAGCAGCCGCCCAGTGCTAGAGAGTCCATTTGCATCACCAACTATTTTAGTTCTTTTTATTATTATTATTTCCATTTGCTTTCTGGTCTGAGACTGGGGAAAGATATGACCAAGGGAGTGAATTTTCCTCTGTTACAAGATTCCTAGAGGGGACCTCAAGGGCCATCTAGTCCAGCCCCATTCTGTCACATTCAAAGCACTGCCTTCGGCAGATGGCCATCCAGCGTCTGTTTCGAAACCTCACAAGGATGGGAATCCACCACACTCCGTGGGGGCAGCAGCACATTCCACTGCCGTACAGCTCTGACCATCAGGAAGTTCTTCCTGAGGTTCAGGTGGAATCGCTTTCCCTGTAGTTTGAATCCATTGCTCCTTGTCCTAGTCTCTGGAGCAGCGGAAAACAGACTAGCTCCATCTTCACCCTTCAAATCTTTAAACATGGCTGTTCTGTCCCCTCTTAACCTTCTCTTCTGCAGACTAAACCTCCTCTTAGGGCTTCATGGTCTCCGGACCCTCCACTGTTTTGGCCACCCTCCTCCGGACACCTTCCAGCTTGTCCATCTCCTTCTTGAAATGAGATGCCCAGAACTGGACACAGGATCCCAAATGCAGCATAGAGTGGTACCATCACCTCCCTCAATCTGGACACCATTGCAACCAAGGATCACATTGGCCTTTTTAGCTGCCGCATCACACTGCTGGCTCCTGTTCAGCTTGTGGTCCACCAAGACTCCCAGATCCCTTTCACATGGACTGTTCACATGTCCCCCATTCCCAACACCGGCCATCTATGGGGTACCTGGGCTGGGATGAACTCGCCTCAACAGGCAAGACTGATGGAAGATGCAGTCCCAAGGACGTCCCCCATCCTATTCTCTCTTTAAAAATCCCAGCTAGACAAGGGGGAGGAGAGGAGGGCTGGGAGGGCGTAGAAAGCTTCTTCGTCTGTGTTTACTGAGGTATGCTTCCCCCCAGGCAGATGGGTTTTGGAGTCCTTTTTAGCACCATGAGCAAACACCAACAGCTGCCCAGGAGAGTCCATTTGTA
This sequence comes from Ctenosaura bakeri, assembly GCA_948474755.1. NCBI lineage: Eukaryota > Metazoa > Chordata > Lepidosauria > Squamata > Iguanidae > Ctenosaura > Ctenosaura bakeri. The sequence continues at coordinate 110,938 of CAOLHI010003972.1, read as the reverse complement.
TTGCTAACTTCGTTAATTACTTTTTGCATTTGCTTTCTGGGAAAAGATATGGCCGGGGAAGTGAATTTTCCTCTGTTATAGATTCCTAAAATGCTTCCTGATGTGTCTTGGTAATCCTGGGATTTGCAGTTTGGTGAAGAATTTAAGACCTCCTCAACCAGAAATCTCTAGAATTGCAGTTTAGAGGAGTGAAGAATGCTACATGCCCAGCAAACTACAGATCCCAAGACTGCATGGCATGAACCTGCATCCCTTGTTTGTGTCCACAAACTTCCGCAAAGGATGCAATTGTGGAACGACACCAGGGTTGTTGCGTGTTTTTGGGGAGACAAATAAACCAGGGAATAAACCCTCTCCCCATTGCAAAAAAAGAAGGGTGTTTTCTACTCTGGAAAATGGTGGCCCTCTTTCCCTCGGAGGGAGGTCTAGTCCTCCCAGTTTTGGGCTCTGATTCTTTTCTCTCCCTGCCTTCTCCCGTGTACTAGGAGTTCCAGAAAGAGCTCAGCCAGTGGCGGAAGGACCCGACCGGCGGGAAGAAGAAGCCGAAATACGCCTACAAGACGGTGGAGGAGCTGAAGGCCAGAGGCCGGACGGGGAAGCAGCTCTCGGCCCCCCCGAAGGAAGCGGCCCAAGTCAAGGTGAGGCGAGAAGGGCCCGGAAGGAGCCCGTATTCATAGAATTATAGAACTGTAGAGTTGGAAGAGGCCATCCAGGGGCCATCCAGTCCAACCCCCTTCTGCCATGCAGGAACACCCTCAAAGCACTCCCGACAGATGGCCATCCAGCCTCTGCTTGAAAGCCTCCAAAGAAGGAGGAGACCCCACAACACTCCAGATTCCACTGCCGGACAGCCCTGACCATCAGGAAGTTCTTCCTGATGTTCAGGTGGGATCTCCTTTCCTGCAGCTTGAATCCATTGCTCCTTGTCCTGGTCTCTGGAGAAGCAGAAAACAAGCTGGCTCCATCTTCAACATGACATCTCTTCAAATATTTAAACATGGCTATTATGTCCCCTCTTAACCTTCTCTTCTGCAGACTAAACATACCCAGCTCCCTCAGCCACTCCTCAGGGGGCTTCATGGCTTCCAGGCCCTTCACCATTTTGGTCGCCCTCCTCTGGACTTGCTCCAGCTTGTCAATATCCCTCTTGAATTGGGGTGCCCAGAACTGGACACAGGATTCAAGATGGGGTCTAACCAAAGCAGAGTAGAGTGGTACCAGTACCTCCCTCAATCTAGACACCAGACTCCTCTTGATGCATCCGAGAACTGCATTGGCTTTCTTGGCTGCTGCATCACACTGCTGGCTCATGTTCCACTTGTGGTCTATTAAGACTCCTAGATCCCTTTCACACGTACTGCTATCCAGCCACGTGTCTCCCATCCTATATTTCTGTATTCCATTTTTTCTACCCAAGTGTAGGACCTCACAATCATCCTCACAATCCACACCTGGAAGGTCCCTGCTTCTCTAGAACATGGTTTTAGAATTAGTCTAATTCACTGCACAACAATTCTTGCAGCCCAGAAGTTCTCCCTAATGTTAAAACAGAATCTCTTTTGTTCCAATCTGAATCTATCGGTCTGTGTCCTGGTCTCTGGGGCAGCAGAAAACGAGCTTGCTCCATGTGACTTTGCTTATGGTGTTTAAAAGTGGCCGTACCATATTTCTCCTCCATTCCCAACTCATATAGCTTGAAAGGGGCTTTTAATCTAACTCCTTGTTATGCCGGGATGCACAACCCCTACAAGATGCCTGTCTCGTTTGAAGAGGAACCCCCAAATGAGAGCTCTCTCCCCAAAGCGCTCGGTATCCCACTGTCGAACGGCTCTTACGGGGAAGAAGTTCTTCATAATGTTTCGGTGGGATCTTTTTTCTTGTCTTTTGAATCCCTTGGTTTATGTCCTGGTCTGTGGACCAGCAGAAAACATAGAATCATAGAATCCTAGAGTTGGAAGAGACCCCCAGGGGCCATCCAGTCCAACCCCCTGCTATGCAGGAACACCCATCAAAGCATTCCCAACAGATGGCAATCCAGCCTCTGCTTAAAGACCTCCAAAGAAAGAGGAGACCCCACCACACGCCATGGAGGCAGCAGCAGATAGAATCATAAAATCCTAGAGTTGGAAGAGACCCCAGAGGCCATCCAGTCCAACCCCGTGCTATGCAGGAACACCCTCAAAGCACTCCCGACAGATGGCCATCCAGCCTCTGCTTTAAAACCTCCAAAGGAGGAGGAGACCCCACCACACACTATTTTCCACTGCTGGACAGCTCTGACCGTCAGGAAGTTCTCCCTGAGGTTCAGGTGGAATCTCCTTTCCTGCAGCTTGAATCCATTGCTCCTAGTCCTCGTCTCTGGAGCAGCAGAAAACAAGCTGGCTCCCTCCTCAATATGACATCCCTTCCAATATTTAAACATGGCTCTAATGCCCCCCCTCAACCTTCTCTTCTGCAGACTAAACATCCCCAGCTCCCTAAGCCTCTCCTCATAGGGCTTCATGGCTTCCAGACCCTCCACCATTTTGGTTGCCCTCCTCTGGACACCTTCCAGCTTCTCCATATCCCTCTTGAAATGAGGTGCCCAGAAATGGACACAGAATTATTCCAAATGAGATCTGACCCAAGCAGAATAGAGGGGTACCATTGCCTCCCTTGATCTGGACACCATTCTTCTATTGATGCAGCCAAGGATCATGTTGGCCTTTTTAGCTGCTGCATCACACTGCTGGCTCATGCTGAGCTTGTGGTCCACGAAGACTCCCAGATCCTTTTCACACGTACTGCTGTCCGGCCACACGTTCCCCATCCTATACTTGTGACTTTCATTTTTTCTGCCCAAGACTAGGACCCTCCATTTCTCCCTGTTGAAATTCATTTTGTGAGCTTTGGCCCAGCTCTCCAATCTGCTAAGGTCGTTGTCAGAGGCTTGATTAGCTGAGACCTGCCTTTTTTTGTATCTGGAAAAGGTGATCGACATGACCGGCCGGGAGCAGAAGGTCTACTACAGCTACAGCCAGATCAGCCAAAAGCACAACATCCCGGACGACAGCTCCCAAAGCCAGACCGGCGGGGCGTCGGCGTCCGGCCCGGGCAAAGATCCGAAGTCCCAGGCGGCCTTCGCCCTGCCGGAGCTCCAGCACAACCTCCAGCTGCTGATCGACCTGACAGAGCAGGAGATCATCCAGAACGACCGGCAGCTGCAGTACGAGCGGGACATGGTGGTCAACCTGAGCCACGAGATCGAGAAGATGGCGGACGTCCTGGCCCGGGAGGAGGCCGAGATCCGCAACCTGGAGAAGGTGCTGGAGCTGGTGGAGGAGTGCGAGCGGCGGATGCAGCCGGGCTGCGAGGACCCCCTGACCCTCCCGGAGTGCGCGAGGGTCTTCGAGACCCTCCAGGAGAAGTACTACGAGGAGTACCGGATGTCGGACCGGGTGGACCTGGCCGTGGCCATCGTCTTCCCGCTGGTCAAGGAGTACTTCAAGAACTGGGACCCTCTGAAGGTAACTTTATCGCTCATTAATCGATTAAAATACAAATTAAATTAAATTAAAATGCAAGATAATTCCTAAAGTTCTTCTTTCAATGTAGGATGGGAAGGAAGTTAACACAAATATCATTATTATTACTAGTCAAAATTATAGATTGAAGAATTAAAAATGGGGAAGTAAGGAATCATAGAATCATAGAAATGTAGAGTTGGAAGAGACCCCAGGGGCCATCCAGTCCAACCCCCTCCATGCAGGAACACCCTCATAGAATCATAGAATCCTAGAGTTGGAGGAGACCCCAGGGGCCATCTGGTCCAACCCCCTCCATGCAGGAACACCCTCATAGAATCATAGAATCCTAGAGTTGGAGGAGACCCCAGGGACCATCCAGTCCAACCCCCTCCATGCAGGAACACCCTCCTAGAATCATAGAATCCTAGAGTTGGAGGAGACCCCAGGGGCCATCCAGTCCAACCCCCTTCTGCCATGCAGGAACGCCCTCAGAGCACTCCCGACAGATGGCCATCCAGCCTCTGCTTGAAAGCCTCCAAAGAAGGAGGAGACCCCACCACACTCCATTTTCCACTGCCGGACAGCTCTGACCATCAGAAGTTCTTCCTGAGGTTCAGGTGGAATCTCATTTCCGGGAGTTTGAATTCGTTGCTCCTTGTCCTCGTCCCTGGAGCAGCAGAAAACAAACCCTCTCCCTCCTCTACGTGGCATCCCTTCAAATAGCTCTCATGTCCCCTCTTGACCTCCTCTTCTGCAGACTAAACATCCCCAGCTCTCTAAGTCTATCCTCATAGGGCTTCATGGCTTCCGGGCCCCTCATCATTTTGGTTGCCCTCCTCTGGACTTGCTCCATGTCCTTCTTGAATTGGGGTGCCCAGAACTGGACACAGGATTCAAGATGGGGTCTAACCAAAGCAGAGTAGAGTGGTACCAGTACCTCCCTCAGTCTAGACACCATACTCCTATTGATGCAGCCGAGAATTGCATTGACCTTCTTAGCTGCCGCATCACACTGCTGGCTCATGTTCAGCCTGCAGTCTATGAAGACTCCCAGATCCCTTCTGCACGTACTGCAATCCAGCCACGTGTCCCCCATCCTATATTTCTGTGTTCCATTCTTTCTACCCAAGTGTAGGACCTTCCACTTCTCTCTGTGGAATTTCATTTTGTTCGCCTTGGCCCGGCTCTCCAACCTATCCAGGTCATTTTGACATAACAATGGCAATAACCAGAATAATAGAATAATAGAAAATGAATAAAATAACGTAAACGTACGTATGCAAAGAACCTCAATTGCATTGCCTTTTGTTTTCTGTGCTTCTGTAACGATAGCAAGTATATATTACCTGTAAATAAAATATTTTGTATTTTATACTTATTATAAAGTGGAACCCAGCCTCTTGTTGTAGGGAATAGGAGGGAATTATGGAGACTCGAGGTCCCAGGTGAGCTTTTATAATTCCCAAATATTCTGTGCAGGAAGGAGGTCAGACGGGAAGACCTGACGAAGGAACAGACAAGAATAAAAATCTTTTTTTTTAATTATTTTTATTAAAAAGTCCGATCTTAACAAAAAAAAGTTTGCATAAGTGCTTTCCCATGCATGCACAGATATCTAATTATTCATACCTCTTTTTTTCCAAAATTACAGGAAATATGCCCTTCTTTTTAACAGCCTGTTCCTTTTTTTAAAATTTGTTTTATTTCGGCAGAGGAGGAGAGGGACGAAATCCAGAAACCGCACTCTGTTAAAATGGAGAATGGATATTTCGGAGTCAGTGCTGCTCGTTCTAAATCCTCAACCCCAAAAGTTTACCCAGTTGCTTCCCTTTTTTTGTAAAAAGCCTTTTAAGGGATTTGCAGATGACACCAAACTGGGAGTGGTGGCTAATACGCCAGAGGACAGGATCAGAATTCAAAATGACCTGGATAGGTTGGAGAGCTGGGCCAAGGCGGACAAAATGAAATTAAACAGAGAGAAGCGTAAGGTTCTACACTTAGGCAGAAAAAATGGAATACAGAAATATAGGATGGGGGACACGTGGCTGGATAGCAGTACGTGTGAAAGGGATGTAGGAGTCTTCATAGACCACAAGCTGAACATGAGCCAGCAGTGTGATGCGGCAGCCAAGAAAGCCAATGCAATTCTTGGCTGCATCAATAGGAGTCTGGTGTCTAGATCGAGGGAGGTACTGGTACCACTCTTCTCTGCTTTGGTTAGACCCCATCTTGAATACTGTGTCCAGTTCTGGGCACCCCAATTCATGAAGGACATGGTCAAGCTGGAGCAAGTCCAGAGGAGGGCGACCAAAATGGTGAGAGGCCTGGAAGCCATGAAGCCCTATGAGGATAGACTTAGAGAGCTGGGTATGTTTAGTCTGCAGAAGAGAAGGTTAAGAGGGGACAGGAGAGCCATGTTTAAAGGGATGTCATGTTGAAGATGGAGCGGGTTTGTTTTCTGCAGCTCCAGAGACCAGGACAAGGAGCAATGGATTCAAGCTGCAGGAGAGGAGATTCCACCTGAACCTCAGGAAGAACTTCCTGACGGTCAGGGCTGTCCGGCAGTGGAATCTGCTGCCTCGGAGTGTAGTGGAGTCTCCTTCCTTGGAGGTTTTTGAGCAGAGAGAGGCTGGATGGCCATCTGTCCAAAGGAGTGCTTTGAGGGTGTTCCTGCATGGCAGGGGGTTGGACTGGATGGCCCCTGGGGTCTCTTCCAACTCTATATTTCTATGATTCTATGATTCTCGTCTTTAAAAAAATGTCATTTTTCTCATCCGGCTTCCAGGCAGTCCTGATTTCTGTTGCCGAACCGAATTGGGGCTCACGCAATTTCTGTTTAGTTTTAGTCTCTCTCTGCCTCCAATATCCCAGAATCATCCTGTTTTCGAGGGATTTGAACCCAGGTCTCGCCTTTTTCTCCTTGACACCAGGGTTGGCCCAAAGATTGTGACTCACCATTCTCTCTCTTTCTCACTCTTTTTGCCTTTTTTCTTCTCTCCAGGACTGTACGTACGGGACCGAAATCCTGGCCAAATGGAAGACCCTCCTGGAGAACGACCAGCTCCTGTCCCACGGCGGGCAGGACCTCTCCTCAGACGCTTTCCACAGGTGAGGGGGTCTATCTTGGGGAATGAATGCCTGCTGTCTGTTCCACGCTGTTCCACAGTTAGAGCACTTTTCATGGCCGCCCCTCCCAGAAGCGTGGCGCTGCAGCGAAGAAGGCGAATACGATTTTAGCCTGCGTCAGTGGGCCCTTGCTTCCAAGTCAAGGGAAGGAAAAGTACCCCTATATTCCGTGCTGGCTAGGCCTTATCTGGAGTATTGCATTTGGTTCTGGGCTTCTTGCTTTAAGAAAGATGGGTTCAGAGGAGGGCATCAAGAATGATAGGTGGTACAGAGAACAAAGCTCATGAGGAAGAAGAGGGAGCTGGGCATGTCCAGGGGGAAGGGGGATACTGGGCTTAGCAGTAGTGGACATGAAAGGGCCTTTGCAATTGGTCTTGATCTTAAAACATGAGCCAGCAGTGTGATGCTGCAGCAAAGAAGGCGAATATGATTTTAGCCTGCGTCCGTGGGCCCTTGCTTCCAAGTCAAGGGAAGGAAAAGTACATTCCCTACTGGTTAGGCCTTGTCTGGAATATTGCATTTGGTTCTGGGCTCCGCGCTTTAAGAAAGATGGGTTCAGAGGAGGGCATCAAGGATGATAGGTGGTACGGAGAACAAATCTCATGAGGAAGAGGGAGCTGGGCATGTCCGGGGGAAGGGGGATACTGGGCTTAGCAGTAGTGGACATGAAAGGGCCTTTGAGATTGGTCTTGATCTTCAGTTAAAACATGAGCCAGCAGTGTGATGCTGCAGCAAAGAAGGCGAATATGATTTTAGCCTTTGTCATTGGGTCCTTGCTTCCAAGTCAAGGGAAGGAAAAGTACCCCTATATTCCCTGCTGGTTAGGCCTTATCTGGAGTATTGCATTTGGTTCTGGGCTCCTCGCTTTAAGAAAGATGTAGACAAGTTTCCGTGCGTTCAGAGAGAACTCTGGGAGAAAAGCAGCAAATAAAATAAATAAATATGGAGAGCGGAACCTGTGACGAAAGGGTGAGGGATTTGGACTTGATGGTGCTTTTCTAAACATATTCAGGGGTGCCCCAAAGAGGACGGGGCTGGCCTCTTTCCTGCCAGCCCGGAAGGTAGAACCAGGTCCAACGGTCTGAAGTAACAGGAGGGTAGATTTCGAGTGAACATTAGAAGGAACCTCTTGAAGGCAGAGTCACAGAGTCGTAGAATCGAATCCTAGAATTTGAAGAGACCCCCAGGGGCCGTCTAGTCCAACCCCCTTCTGCCATGGAGGAAGCCCTCCCTTGGAAAGATGGCCCTCCAGCCTCTGCTTGAAGACCTCCAAAGAAGGAGGAGACCCCCCACCGCACTCTATGGGGGCGGCGGCAGCAGCAGATCCCACTTTCCAGGAAGTTTTTCTAAGGTTTAAGTGGAACCTCTTCTCCTATAGTGCGAATTCATTGCTCTGCGTCCTAGTTTCCAGAGCAGCAGAAAACAGGCTTGCTCCGTCCTCTGTGTGACATCTGCTTCCGGACAGCTCTGACCGTCAGGACGTTCTCCCTAATGTTCCTTTCTTTCTTATTGAAAGTTTGTCTTGAAAATAACACACACACACACACACATGCACTTCCATGCTTAAATCTTCCAGCTGAGGTGGCTTGTTTCCATTCCATTACAAACATAATTTCCATCTTACAGAGAGAAGACTCCCTAATGTTTGGATGGAATCTCCTTTCCGGAAGTTCAAATCCATAGCTCCTTGTCCCGGTCTCCAGAGGAGCAGAAAACGAGCTTGTTCCGTCCTCAACAAGATTTATTTAATATTTAAACATGGATGTCGTGTCTTAACCTTTTCTTCTTCAGGCTAAAGATCCCTCAGAGGGCTTCCTTTCATTGCTGGCTGCTCCGAAAACGCCCCCCCTTTTATTAAAGCGGGTCTCTCTTTCCCTCCCCGAGGCTGATGTGGGAGACGTGGATGCCCTACGTGCGCAACGTGGTGGCCCAGTGGCAGCCCCGGAACTGCGTCCCGATGGTGGACTTCCTGGACAGCTGGGGGCACATCATCCCCGTGTGGATCGTGGACAACATTCTCGACCAGCTCGTCTTCCCCAAGCTGCAGAAAGAGGTCGGAGCTCTGGGGGGGTGTGTTGGGGGGGTGTGTGGTTGTGGTTTGTTCTCGTCCCCTCTGTGTGTGTGTGTTGCGCTAGGAAAGACCCCCAGTGGGAGAGATGGGAGAAGAAGGGGTGCTTTATAGAATCATAGAGTTGGAAGAGACCCCCAGGGGCCATCCAGTCCAACCCCCTGCCATGCAGGAACACCCATCAAAGCATTCCCAACAGATGGCCTTTCAGCCTCTCCTTCAAAACCTCCAAAGGAGGAGGAGACCCCACCACACTCCATGGAGGCAGCAGCAGATAGAATCGTAGAATCCTAGAGTTGGAAGAGACCCGAGGGGCCATCCAGTCCAACCCCCTGCCATGCAGGAACACCCATCAAAGCACTCCCAACAGATGGACGTCCAGCCTCTGCTTAAAAGCCTCCAAAGAAGGAGGAGACCCCACCATGCTCCAGATTCCACTGCCGGACAGCTCTGACCATTGGGAAGTTCAAGTGGAATCTGCTTTCCTGTAATTTGAATCCATTGCTCCTCGTCCTAGTCTGTGGAGCAGCAGAAAACGAGCTTGCTCCGTCCTCGACATAACATCCCTTCAAATATTCAAAGATGGCTACCGTGCCCCCTCTTAACCGTCCCTTCTGCAGACTAAACATCCCCAGCTCCCTCAGGCGTTCCTTATAGGGCTTCATGGCTTCCAGACCCTCCACCATTTTGGTTGACCTCCTCTGGACACCTTCCAGCTTGGTCCATCTCCTTCTTGGAACTGGACACAGGATTATTCCACATGAGGTCTGACCAAAGCAGAATAGGGTGGTACCATTACCTCCCTTGATGTAGAAACCATACCCCTGTTGATTCAGTCCAGAATTGCATTGGCTTTCTTGGCTGCCGCATCACACTGCTGGCTCATGTTCAGCTTGTGGTCTGTGAAGACTCCCAGATCCCTTTCACACGCACTGCTATCCAGCCACGTGTCCCCCATCCTATGTTTCTGTGTTCCATTCTTTCTACCCAAGTGTAGGACCTTACACTTCTCTCTGTTGAATTTCATTTTGTTCGCCTTGGCCCAGCTCTCCAACCTATCCAGGTCATTTTGAATTTTGACCCTGTCCTCTGGGGTATTATCAACCCCTCCCACTTTGGAGTCCCCTGCAAATCTTTCATTCATTCATTATCCATTTTCTCAAAATTTCAGGTGAAAGTGTGTCTTTCTTCATCCCTCCTTCGCCATCCTCCCAATGCCGATGCTGCCTGAAACAACCCCCAACTAGACAGAGGACGAGGATGAAAAAAGTAGAGGCTGGGTGGGCATTAGAAGCCTGTGCGGAAAGGAGCTTCATTCTTTTTTTTTTTTTTTAAAAAATAGAATCATAGAATCATAGAAATGTAGAGTTGGAAGGGACCCCAGGGGCCATCCAGTCCAACCCCCTGCCATGCAGGAACACCCTCAAAGCACTCCCGACAGATGGCCGTCCAGCCTCTGCTTAAAAGCCTCCAAAGAAGGAGGAGACCCCACCACACTCCACTGAGGCAGCCGATTCCACTGCCGGACAGCCCTGACTGTCAGGAAGTTCTTCCTGAGGTTCAGGTGGAATCTCCTTTCCTGCAGCTTGAATCCATTGCTCCTTCTCCTAGTCTCTGGAGCAGCAGAAGACTGGCTTGCTCCATCTTCAACATGGCATCCCTTCAAATATTTAGACATTTCCCAGAACAGGACGCAGGATTCGAAATGAGGCCTGACCCACGCAGAATAGAGTGGTACCATCACCTCCCTCGATCTAGACACCCCACTCCTATTGACGCAACCAAGAATCGCATTGGCTCTCTTGGCTGCCGCGTCACACTGCTGGCTCATGTTCAGCTTGTGGTCTACCAAGACCCCTAGATCCTTTTCACACGTAAGAGAAATTTGGTCACAGCCCAATTTCTCGGCACCCCAAACCCTTCTCCCGATGCCCCCCAAGAACACCCCCAAAGAAGGAGATATTTGTGGCAAACGTGGAGGGCCAACGACATTGGGCACAAAATGTGCTTTACGAAAATTCTTCCTCCTCCTCCTCCTCTGTGGCGCTCATTTCTCCTCTCTGCCTCCCCTCCTCCAGGTGGAGAGCTGGAACCCGCTGACGGACACGGTCCCGATCCACTCGTGGATCCACCCGTGGCTGCCGCTGATGCAGGCCCGGCTGGAGCCCCTCTACTCGCCCATCCGCAACAAGCTGGCCAACGCCCTCCAGAAGTGGCACCCCAGCGACTCCTCGGCCAAGCTCATCCTCCAGCCCTGGAAGGAGGTCTTCACCCCGGGGTCCTGGGAGGCCTTCGTGGTCAAGAACATCGTCCCCAAGCTGGGTGAGTAGCAGGGGGGGGCGCGGCGGGGCGGAAGGGAGGGAGGGAAGGAAGGAAGGGAAGGGAAAGGAAGGAAGATAGACAGAGGAGGGAAGGAAAGGAAGGGAGGGAGGAAGGAAGGAAGGGAGTAGATAAAGGAAGGAAGGAAGGAAGGACGAGAGTAAAGAAGGATAGATAGAGGAAGGAAGGAAGGAAGGAAGGGAGGAAGAAAGGGAGTAGATAAAGGAAGGAAGGAAGGACGAGAATAAAGAAGGATAGATAGAGGAAGGAAGGGAGGAAGGAAGGGAGGAAGGAGGGGAGTAGATAAAGGAAGGAAGGAAGGAAGGACGAGAGTAAAGAAGGATAGATAGAGGAAGGAAGGAAGGAAGGGAGGGAGGAAGAAAGGGAGTAGATAAAGGAAGGAAGGAAGGAAGGAAGGACGAGAGTAAAGAAGGATAGATAGAGGGAGGAAGGAAGGAAGGGAGGAAGGAAGGGAGTAGATAAAGGAAGGAAGGAAGGACGAGAGTAAAGAAGGATAGATAGAGGAAGGAAGGGAGTAAAGAAAGATAGAGGAGGGAAGGAAAGGAAGGGAGAGAAGGAGGGAAGAAGGAAGGAAGGGAGTAAAGAAGGATAGAGGAAGGGAGGGAGTAAAGAAGGATACATAGGAGAAGGAAGGAAAGGAAGGAAGGAAGGGAGAGAAGGAAGGAGGGAGGGAGGGAGGGAGGGAGTAAAGAAGGATACATAGGGGAAGGAAGGAAGGAAGGAAGGAAGGGAGAGAAGGGAGTAGATAGAGGAAGGAAGGAAAGGAAGGGAGGGAGAGAAGGAAGGAAGGAGGGAGGGAGGGAGTAAAGAAGGATGGAGAAAAGGAAGGGAGTAAAGGATAGATAGAGGAAGGATGGACGGATGGACGAGAGTAGATAGAGGAAGGAAGGAAAGGAAGGAAGGACGGATGGGAGTAAAGAAGGATAGACAGAGGAAGGGAGAGAAGGAAGAGAGAGAAGGAAGTATGGGAGTAAAGAAGGATAGATAGAGGAAGGGAGGAAGGAAGGGAGTAGATAGAGGAAGGAAGGTAAGGAAGGAAAGGAAGGAAGGAGGGAGGGAGGGAAGGAGTAAGGAAGGATGGAGAGAAGGAAGGACGGGAGGAAGGGAATAAAGAAGGATAGATAGAAGAAAGAAGGAAGGAAAGGAAGGGAGAGAAGGAAGGAAGGGAGTAGATAGAGGAAGGAAGGAAAGGGAGGAAGGGAGAGAGGGAACGGAGGAAGGGGTAAAGAAGGATAGATAGAGGAAGGAAGAAAGGTACGAAGGAAGTAGTAAAGAAGGATAGATAGAGGAAGGGAGGGGAAGGAAAGGGAAGGGAGGAAGGAAGGAAGGAAGGAATGGTGTAAAGAAGGATAGATAGAGGAAAGAAGGGAGGAAGGGAGTAAAGAAGGATAGAGGGAGGGAGGGAGGGAGGGAGGGAGGAAGGAAGGAAGGAAGGGAGTAGGTAGAGGAAGGAAGGAAAAGAAGGAAGGAGGGAGGGAGGGAGTAAAGAAGGATGGAGAGAAGGAAGGGAGAGAAGGGAGGAAGGGAATAAAGAAGGATAGATAGAAGAAAGAAGGAAGGGAGAGAAGGAAGGAAGGGAGGGAGTAGATAGAGGAAGGAAGCAAAGGGAGGAAGGGAGAGAGGGAACGAAGGAAGGGGTAAAGAAGGATAGATCGAGGAAGGAAGGGAAGGAAGGACTAAATAAGGATAGATAGAGGAAGGAAGGGAAGGAAGGAAGGTACGAAGAAAGTAGTAAAGAAGGATAGATGGAGGAAGGAAGGGAGAGAAGGGATGAAGGGAGTAAAGGAAGATGGACAGAGGAGGGAAGGAAAGGAAGGAAGGAAGGAAGGAAGGAAGGAAGGGAAGGACGGGAGTAAAGAAGGATAGATAGAGGAAGGGAGGAAAGAAGGGTAGAGAGAGGGAGGAAGAAAAGGAAGGGAAAGAAGGAAGGTACGATAGAGGAAGGACGAGAGAGAAGGAAAGGAAGGACGGACCCCAAGCCCCTGGATGCAGGAATATTCAAGGGGACCGTCCAGACTTTGCTTAAAAACTTCCAGAGGAGGAGAGGGCACCGGGCTCTTTTTCTCCCTAAAGTTGGAGGAGGCCCCAGAGGTCCCGTGTAGGAAGACACAGGCAGTCCTGAAAGACTCCTGGAGTTTGCCCGCCCCATCTCTGCCTAAAAGTGCCTCCGGCCACCCCGAGGGGCAACTGATTCATCCCCCTGCCGGGATAAACAGTGCCAGCTCCCCTTCCCACCCAACCTCTGCGTAGAAGCCCCCATGGCAGAAGATTTAAGGAGGAGGAGGCAGCTTGTTCCACCAGGGGTGGGAGAGGTCCCTCCGAGGGCTGCCTCGTCCAACCCCCTTCCCTGCCAGAATCCCCCTGTAAATCCCTCCTAAGCAACGGGAAGAACTTCTTGACCGGCAGAGACGCTTGAGGACGGAAGGCGTCGCCCAGGAGCGGGGTGGACTCTCCTTCTTTGGAGATCTTGGAGGTTGGATGGACATCTCCAGAGTTGGGGCAGAAGGAGGTTGAGCTAGATGGTCTCTGAGGTCTCTTCCAGCATGGGGTGGAGTCTCCTTCTTTGGAGATCTTGGAGGTTGAATGGACATCTCCAGAGTTGGGGCAGAAGGAGGTTGGGCTAGATGGTCTCTGAGGTCTCTTCCAGCACGGGGTGGAGTCTCCTTCTTTGGAGATCTTGGAGGTTGGATGGAGGTTGGATGGACATCTCCAGAGTTGGGGCAGAAGGAGGTTGGGCTAGATGGTCTCTGAGGTCTCTTCCAGCACGGGGTGGAGTCTCCTTCTTTGGAGATCTTGGAGGTTGGATGGACATCTCCAGAGGTGGGGCAGAAGGAGGTTGAGCTAGATGGTCTCTGGGGTCTCTTCCAGCACGGGGTGGAGTCTCCTTCTTTGGAGATCTTGGAGGTTGGATGGACATCTCCAGAGTTGGGGCAGAAGGAGGTTGAGCTAGATGGTCTCTGAGGTCTCTTCCAGCACGGGGTGGAGTCTCCTTCTCTGGAGATCTTGGAGGTTGTATGGACATCTCCAGAGTTGGGGCAGAAGGAGGTTGAGCTAGATGGTCTCTGACGTCTCTTCCAGCACGGGGTGGAGTCTCCTTCTTTGGAGATCTTGGAGGTTGGATGGACATCTCCTGAGTTGGGGCAGAAGGAGGTTGGGCTAGATGGTCTCTGAGGTCTCTTCCAGCCCTAGAATTCTGGGGTGGACCTCAGAAGTAACGTCTGGGACGAAATGTGGATCTGTGACTCTCTGTATGGCTTTTTTTTTTTAATTACTTTAATTAAAGGTCAGTTCTTGAGATATTTACATAAGGAGCTGTATACAAGCTTTTCACGTTGGTGACGCATTTTTTTAGGGTGATCCTTTTAGGGTTATCATTTCACGACACCGCAATTCCTGTTTGTTAGCAATCCGGAGTTTAACAAACCCCTTACAAGAGATCCGGGCACGGAGCGTAAATCGGAATAAGGAAATGTATGGGGACACAACGTGTCTCGTGAAAACCTTTCATGTTTTTTTTAAAATAATGTGATTTATAAATAATAACATGGCTTTCCAAGATGGTGGGCGACACCCCTACAGCCCCGGCATAAAAATATATGGCGTAGGCAGATTTTACCCTATACAATAAGCAATATACGTTGAGCAAGAGCAAGTGGGGGGAAACCCCTATTGCTTAGACCCATTGAGTTAATGGGCATCTATGCCTTCCGGAGGAACTGGGAGAGTAAAGGAAGGAAAGGAGGAAAAAGGGAAGAAGGGAAAGAAAGGGAAGGGAAAAGGAAGGGGAGGGAAAAGGAAGAGGAGGGGAAGGGAAAGGAAGGGGAGGGGAAGGGAAGGAATAGGGAAGGGGAAAGGAAAGGAAGGGGAGGGGAAGGGAAGGGTAAAGGAAGGGGAGGGAAAGGAAAAGGAAGGGGAAAGGAAAAGGAAGGGGAAAGGAAAGGGAGGGGAAGGGAAGGAACAGGGAAGGGAAAGGAAGGGGAGGGGAAAGGAAGGAGAGGGAAGGGAAAAGGAAGGGAAAGGGAAAGGGGGAAGGGGAGGGAAAAGGAAGGGGAGGGGAAGGGAAGGAACTGAAGGGAAAAGGAAGGGGAGGGGAAGGGAAGGGAAAAGGAAGGAGAGGGAAGGGAAAAGGAAGGGAAAGGGAAAGGGGAGGGGAAGGGGAGGGAAAAGGAAGGGGAAGGGAAGGGAAAGGGAGGGGAAGGGAAGGAACAGGGAAGGGAAAGGAAGGGGAGGGAAGGGAAGGAACAGGGAAGGGAAAAGGAAGGGAGGGGAAGGGAAGGGAAAAGGAAGGAGAGGGAAGGGAAAGGGAAGGGAAAGGGAAAAGGGAGGGGAAGGAAAAGGGAGGGGAAGGGAAGGAACAGGGAAGGGAAAAGGAAGGGGAGGGGAAGGGAAAACGAAGGAGAGGGGAAGGGAAAAGGAAGGGGAGGAGAAGGGAAGGAACAGGGAAGGAAAAGGAAGGGGAAGGGAAGGGAAAGGAAAGGGAGGAGAAGGGAAGGAACAGGGAAGCAAAAGGAAGGGGAAGGGAAGGGAAGGGAAAGGAAAGAGAAAAGGAAGGGGAGGGGAAGGGGAATGGAAGGGAGGAGAAGGAAAGGAACAGGGAAGGAAAAGGAAGGGGAAGGGAAGAGAAAATGGAGGGGAAGGGAAGGGAAAACGAAGGAGAGGGGAAGGGAAAGGGAAGGGAAAAGGAAGGGGAGGAGAAGGGAAGGAACAGGGAAGGAAAAGGAAGGGGAAGGGAAGGGAAAAGGAAAGGGAGAAGAAGGGAAGGAACAGGGAAGCAAAAGGAAGGGGAAGGGAAAGGAAAGAGAAAGGGGAGGGAAGGGGAATGGAAGGGAGGAGAAGGAAAGGAACAGGGAAGGAAAAGGAAGGGGAAGGGAAGGGAAAACGAAGGAGAGGGGAAGGGAAGGAACAGGGAAGCAAAAGGAAGGGGAAGGGAAGGGAAAGGAAAGAGAAAGGGGAGGGGAAGGGGAATGGAAGGGAGGAGAAGGAAAGGAACAGGGAAGGAAAAGGAAGGGGAAGGGAAGAGAAAAGGAAGGGGAAGGGAAAACGAAGGAGAGGGGAAGGGAAAGGGAAGGGGAGGAGAAGGGAAGGAACAGGGAAGGAAAAGGAAGGGGAAGGGAAGGGAAAAGGAAAGGGAGGGGAAGGGAAGGGAAAACAAAGGAGAGGGGAAGGGAAAGGGAAGGGAAAAGGAAGAGAAAGGGAAAGGAAGGGAAGGGGAAGGGAAGGGAGAAGGAAAGAGAGGGGAAGGGAAGGGAAAGGAAGGGGAAGGAAAGGAACAGGGAAGGGAAAGGAAAGGGGGAAGAGGAGGGGAAGGGAGAAAGGGAAAGGGAAAAAAAAATAGGAGAAAGAGAGAGGTGTGAACTTCCCCATAGGGTGGGTTGATAAGTTCGAATAATTCAAATAAAGTGATAGCTTTGAATAATTCGAATAAAGTTTGCTTGAATAATTCAAACAAAGATTCATTCAAATACACTTCTTTGGGTAAGAGGGGAAAGAGAAAGAACAGAGGAAGAGAGAAAATAAGCATTCATACGGTTCATTTTGGAAACGCCCCCGTGTTAGTAACTGGATAATCCATTTCCCCGTCCCTTTATTTTCCTCTAAATCAGTTTCCACAGCAAAGATCATAGTCAGTGGGGAGAGACCTTCTCTTCTCTTTCCTCTGCGGTTTCTTCCGAGAATGAAGCCAGGGAAGCCCTGAGGGCCGTCACGATGTGTATTTGGGGTATTTCGGTTTGCCAAGAGAGGCATCGCTCTGTGGGCTAGGAGACTCACAGACCCCCTTGGTCTCTCTTTCTGCTCCCTTGCCCCCGATGCCGTAGGGCTGTGTCTGAACGAGCTGATCATCAACCCGCACCAGCAGCACATGGACGCCTTCTTCTGGGTGATGGACTGGGAGGGGATGATCTCCGTCTCCAGCCTGGTGGGCCTCCTGGAGAAGTACTTCTTCCCCAAGTGGTTGCAGGTAGGTGCCGCGTCGCCCGGCTCATGGCACGAGGCGTGGGTTGTGAGGATGATTCAATAGGGAGAAATGTAAGGTAGAAAAAATGGAATACAGAAATATAGGATGGGGGACACGTGGCTGGACAGCAGAACGTGTGATAGGGATCTAGAAATCTTCACAGACCACAAGCTGAACATGAGCCAGCAGTGTGATGCAGCAGCTAAAAAGGCCAATGTGATTCTTGGTTGCTTCAGTAGGAGTATGGTGTCTAGATCGAGGGAGGTACAGATACCACTCTACTCTGCTTTGGTTAGACCCCATCTTGAATCCTGTGTCCAGTTCTGGGCACCCCAATTCAAGAAGGACACGGTCAAGCTGGAGCAAGTCCAGAGGAGGGCAACCAAAATGGTGGAGGGCTTGGAAGCCATGAAGCCCTCTGAGGATAGACTTAGAGAGCTGGGGATGTTTAGTCTGCAGAAGAGAAGGTTAAGCGGGGACAGGATAGCCATGTTTAAAGGGATGTCATGTTGAGGATGGAGCGGGTTTGTTTTCTGCAGCTCCAGAGACCAGGACAAGGAGCAATGGATTCCAGCTGCAGGAAAGGAGATTCCACCTGGACCTCAGGAAGAACTTCCTGATGGTCAGAGCTGTCCAGCAGTGGAATATGGAGTGTGGTGGGGTCTCCTCCTTCTTTGGAGGTTTTTAAATAGAGGCTGGATGGCCATCTGTTGGGAGAGGGTGTTCCTGCATGCCAGGGGGTTGGACTGGATGGCCCCTGGGGTCTCTTCCAACTCTACATTTCTATGATTCTATGATGTTGTGTCTGCATGGAGAACGGATTTCCTTGTAGGTTTTCATGCAGGGCTAGGTAGAGCCCTATTGCATGTGGAACTGAATATGCGTAATGAATGGGGTGCAAAGTGCAATGTGCGGGGTGTCATAGAAGCACATTTTACTAGTGTGATGCAGCAGCCAAGAAAGCCAATGCAATTCTCGGCTGCTGGCTGGTCGGGGCGACCGTTAGGTGGATTTGTCATTGGTTGATGGACTGAACCCCTTTGGGTTCTCCTCACCCATGGCTGCTTTTCATCCTGGAGAGAAGTGACTTTTGGGGTGCCACCAGGTTCTGTCCTGGGGCCAGAGCTATTCGACACCTTTATCCGTGGCTCGGATGAAGGAATAGAGGGCACGCTCGTCAGATTTGCAGATGACCCCAAATTGGGAGGGGTTGCCGATACCCCAGAGGGCAGGATCAGGATTCAAAATGGCCTGGACAGATTGGAGAGCTGGGCCGAGGCTAACAAAATGAATTTTAACAGGGGAATATGTAGGGCAAAAAAAAAAAATTTAATGCACAAATATAGGATGGGGGAATATGTTGCTGGATAACAGTCCATGTGGAAGGAATCTGGGAGTCTTGGTGGAACACAAGCTGAACATGAGCCAGCAGTGTGATGCAGCAGCGAAGAAAGCCAACGCGATTCTTAGTTGCATCAATACAAGTATGGTGTCCAAATCAAGGGAAGTAACAGTACTGTTGGTCAGACCTCATCTGGAATAATCCAGTGTCCAGTTCTGGGCACCTCATTTCAAGAAGGATGTGGACAAACTGGAGCATGTCCAGAGGAGGGCGGCCAAAATGGTGGAGGGTCTGAAAGCCATGAAGCCCTCTGAGGGAGCTGGGGATGCTTAGCCTGAAGAAGAGGAGGTTAAGAGGGGGATGTTTAAATATTTGAAGGGATGTCATGTTGAAGACGGAGCAAGCTTGTTTTCTGCTCCTCCAGAGACCAGGACACGGAGCAATGGATTCAAACTACAGGAAAAGAGATTCCACCTAAACTCTGTCTGGCAGTGGAGTCTGCTGCTGCCTCCGTGGAGTGTGGAGAGGCCGGGTGGCCGTCTGTCCAAGGGGGTGCTTTGATGGTGTCCTACTCGGGGTTGGACTGGATGGCCCCTGGGGGTCTCTTCCGTCTCTGCGATCCTAATCCGAAAATTCATCTCCTTTCCCTCCGCAGGTGCTTTGCTCGTGGCTCAGCAACAACCCCAACTACGAAGAGATCACCAAGTGGTACCTGGGCTGGAAGTCCATGTTCTCCGACCAGGTTCTGGCCCACCCGTCCATCAAGGAGAAGTTCAACGAGGCCCTGGACATCATGAACCGGGCCGTCTCGTCCAGCGTGGGTAAGCGAGCCGCGGTGGCGTGCATTATTTTTTTTCCCCTTCTCACAAATTTTGGAGCCAAAACCCTTTTTTTTTCCCCTAGGAAAAAAGTTGAAAATTTTCAGGAAAATTGGGGGAAAAAATGCAAGTTGAAAGTTGCTTTAGGAGCATAAAATGTGACTACGTCCCATTTGATTTAAAATAAAATTATCACATTGGGTAGGTTAAAAAAACACAGCATATTCAAACTATATTATTCTTATTATTATCATCATTATTATTACTATTATTATTATTATTATTATTATTATTATTATTATTATTATTATTGCTCTTGCATTGGAGAGCTCAGTTTGCAACCCAGGACTTGCTTGTCCTCAGTGCGCAGAAATTCAAAATAATCTGACGCCGTGTACGTCGTTTTTAGAAACGATTTGGAGAATTAGCTTAAAAAGATTTTATTCGTCATGATAAAAGAAAAAGAAAAAAAAATCCCATAATCGATTTCCTTCCTTTTTTCAATTTTTCCAGTTTTTTGCAAAAAAACAAAAAAGGCTTCAAGGAAGAAAAAAAAAGGATTTTTTTTTCTGAATTTTTCCATGATAAAAAAAAGGAAAAACATCCCATAATCGATTTCCTTCCTTTTTTCAATTTTTCCAGTTTTTTGCAAAAAACAAAAAAGGCTTCAAGGAAGAAAAAAAAACAGGATTTTTTTCCCTGAATTTTTCCGTGATAAAAAAAAAGGAAAAAAATCCCATAATCGATTTCCTTCCTTTTTTCAATTTTTCCGGTTTTTTGCAAAAAACAAAAAAGGCTACAAGGAAGGGGAAAAAAAGGATTTTTTTTCTGAATTTTTCCATTTTTCCTCCCAGCCCTATCATGAGGAAGGTTAGCGAGATTTGTCTTCAGAATCCTTGTCCAATACTGGATATGTCAGAGACAGATCAATAATCAATCAATAATCAATAATCAATCAAAAATAATCATTTCTGAGATTTCTGAGACAGATAGACGGAGGATAATATTTCTTAGATAAGTAGCTTGGCAGCCTAGATAAGTGAATAGATTTATTTAATTTTTTAGGTAAGTAAAGAGATAATATTTCTGAGATAAAATAATAGAGAAAAATATATATCATCTAATTATTATTATTATTATTATTATTATTATTATTATTATTATTATTATTATGAGATTTCTGAGACACATGGATGGAGGATAATATTTCTTAGATAAGTAGCTTGGCAGCCTAGATAAGTGAATAGATTTATTTAATTTTTTAGGTAAGTAAAGAGATAATATTTCTGAGATAAAATAATAGAGAAAAATATATATAATCTATTTATTTATTCACTTATGTCAGCTATATTATGTATATTATGCTGACATAAGTGAATAAATAAATAGATTATATATATTTTTACGTTTGTAAGTTGTTCGCCGCCTTGATCCATATGGAGAGGCGGGGTACAAATAAATAATAATAATTAATAATAATAATAATAATAATAATAGATTGAGAAGTAGATAATCGGAGGAATGGATAATACTTCTGAAATAGATAAGTAAATATTTTATCAGGTAAATACATAGTATCTATTAAGTCACCCAGGTTGCTATCTATTTATCTCAGAAATAATATACCAATATTACCAATATTAGAAATATTAGAAAATAGGTTACAATTCTGATATCGATAAGTAAATATTTCTCAGGTAAGTAGATAATATTTCTGTAATAAGTAGTATTTCTGAGATAAGTAGACAGGTAAGCATGGAATGGGAAGTGAGATAAATAGATAATATTTCTGATAAGTAGATATTTCTTATTAAATATTAATATTAAATATTAGATGCAAGTAGACGGATAAATTTCTGATGAAATGGGACGTTAGATAAATAGATAATATTTCTGATAAGTAGATATTTCTTAGAAAAGCAGGTAGATAATATTAAAGAATTACCAATACATAGTATTTACTAGATAAATAAAATTAGTAATAGAAAAGTAGATTGTATTTCTGAGATAATTAGGTGTGTACGAGATGGAAAGACAGATAAACAGATGAACAAAATTTCTGAATTAGGTATTTCGTAGAAAAGCAGATGTATTAAAGAATTAGATATTATTTCTGAGATAAATAGATAGCAACCTGGGTGACTTAATAGATACTTTATTAGGTAAGTGGACAGATAATATTTCTGAGATAGATGACAGACTAATAAGTAGATAATATATTTGAGATAGATAAGTGAATAAATAAATAGATTATATTTTATAGATTAGATAGAGAAGTAGATAATTAGAGGAATAGATTGCAGTTCTGATATAGATAAGTAAATATTTCTCAGGTAAGTAGATAATATATCTGTAATAAGTAGTATTTCTGAGATAAGTAGACAGGTAAGCATGAAATGGGAAATTAGATAAATAGATAATATTTCTGATAAGTAGATATTCCTTAGAAAAGCCGGTGGATAATATTAAAGAATTAGATGCAAGTAAATGGATAAATTTCTAATATTGGGAAGGACGCAGGAAAGTATGAAATGGGACGTTGGATAAATAGATAATATTTCTGAGTTGGATAAGGAGATATTAATTAGAAAAGCAGGTTGATAATATTAAATATTAGATGCAAGTAGACGGATAAATTTTCTGATGAAATGGGACGTTAGATAAATAGATAATATTTCTGATAAGTAGATATTCCTTAGAAAAGCAGGTGGAGAATATTAAAGAATTAGATGCAAGTAAATGGATAGATTTCTGATGAAATGGGAAATTAGATAAATAGATAATATTTCTGATAAGTGGATATTCCTTAGAAAAGCAGGTGGAGAATATTAAAGAATTAGATGCAAGTAAATGGATAGATTTCTGATGAAATGGGACGTTAGATAAATAGATAATATTTCTGATAAGTGGATATTTCTTAGAAAAGCAGGTGGAGAATATTAAAGAATTAGATGCAAGTAAATGGATAAATTTCTGACGAAATGGGAAATTAGATAAATAGATAATATTTCTGATAAGTTGATATTTCTTAGAAAAGCGGGTCGTTAGGTATTAGATAATAATTAGGTAATATTTCCGAAATAGATAATAGAGAGATGGGTAAAGAAGTAAATAGATGGATGGACGTGGACGATGGTTTCTGCCATTGTGCCGGTCGGTATCGATGGCGTCTACCGTGCCGCCGCGGGACTGGGCTGGGCGTGACTCGCACCCGTGACCCGTTGTCTCCTTGCAGGGGGCTACCTGCAGCCGGGCGCCCGGGAGAACATCGCCTACCTGACCCACACGGAGCGGCGCAAGGACTTCCAGTACGAGGCCATGCAGGAGCGCCGGGAGGCGGAGAACATGGCCCAGCGGGGGATCGGCATGGCGGCCGGCGCGGTGCCGATGAACTTCAAGGACCTGATCCAGACCAAGGCGGAGGAGCACAACATCGTCTTCATGCCGGTGATCGGGAAGCGGCACGAGGGCAAGCAGCTGTACACCTTCGGCCGCATCGTCATCTACATCGACCGGGGGGTGGTCTTCGTCCAGGGCGAGAAGACCTGGGTCCCCACCTCCCTCCAGAGCCTCATCGACATGGCCAAGTGAGGGGGACTCCCGAAGGAATTGGAAGGCGCGCCCTCGTTCCCGGGACGGGATTGGATTCCATTTTGTCCCTTTCGGGGGACGCGAGAATCTGTCCCCCCCTCAAAATTGGACGGCTAGCAAACCTTGGCTCTTAGTGTGTAAAAAAATCTCGCCTCGTCCGTGTGCCGAGTCCACAAACGGCACCGGAAAAACACCAGAGGCCAATAAAATTAATAAATATCCTCTTTCCTTTGCTAAGATTGTGGGCAGCTTTACTCTCCTGCGTGGGGCGATCCGCCCGAAAATGCGTCGAGGTTTCCCCAAAATGGGGATTTAATTTCATTTATCCTTCGAGGGTTCTGGAAAAATTTGGAGGGCTGCAAAGACAGGCTTGTTGCTCCGGCTACTCCCAAAATATGGAAGGCGTCCCGGGGCTAGACAACCCGCCGAGGTTCCCCACCTGCCTAACGAGCGAGGTAACGGCATCAGGGCTGACGTAAAATTCTCCGAAAAACACGACGGCGGTCCAGAAAGGGGACGGTCCAAGAGCCAGAGCGATAATATAGGATGGGGGACACATGGCTGGATAGCAGTACCTGTGAAAGGGAGTCTTGGTAGATCGCAAGCTGAATGTGAGCCAGCAGTGTGATGCGGCAGCTAAAAAGGCCAATGCGATTCTTGGTTGCAGCAATAGGAGTCTGGTGTCCACATCGAGGGAGGTGATGGTGCCGCTCTATTCTGTATTGGTTGGGCCTCATTTGGAATAATCCTGTGTCCAGTTCTGGGCACCTCAATTCAAGGAGGAGATGGAGAAGCTGGAAGGTGTCCAGAGGAGGGTGACCAAAATGGTGGAGGGTCCGGAAGCCATGAAGCCCTACGAAGAACGCCTTAGAGAGCTGGGGATGTTTAGTCTGCAGAAGAGAAGGTGAAGAGGGGACATGAGAGCCATGTTTGAAGGGATGTCACATGGGGGATGGAGCAAGCCTGTTTTCAGCTGCCCCAGAGACCAGGACAAGGAGCAACGGATTCAAGCTGCAGGAAAGGAGATTCCACCTGAACCTCAGGAAGAACTTCCCGACGGTCAGAGCTTGTTTTCTGCTGCTCCAGAGACCAGGACAAGGAGCCATGGATTCAAGCTGCAGGAAAGGAGATTCCACCTGAACCTCAGGGAGAACTTCCTGATGGTCAGAGCTTTCCGGCAGTGGACTATAGAATGTGGTGGAGTCTCCTCCTTCTTGGGAGGTTTTTAAGCAGAGGTTGGAGGGCCATCTGCTGGGAGTGCTTTGAGGGTGTCTTCCTCCATGGCAGAAGGGAGTTGGACTTGATAGCCCCTTGCGTCCCTTCCAACTCTATGATTCTGTGACTCCACCACGCTTCATGAAGGCAGCAGCGTATTATCCCATTCTCTTACCCTCCAGAAATTCTTCCCGAGGTTTAGATGGAATCCCTTTTCCCAGACTTTGAATCCATTGCTCCTTGTCCTCGTCTCTGTAGCAGCAGAAAACAGGCTTGCTCCATCTTCAACATGACATCCCTTCAACTATTTAAACATCATGTCCCCTTCTTTTAACCTTCTCTTCTGGAGACTAAACATCCCCAGCTCCCTCAGAGGGCTTCATGGCTTCCAGGCCCTCCACCATTTTGGTCACCCTCCTCTGGACTGGACACCAGATTCCAGGTGGGGGGGGTCTGACCTGAGCAGAAAAAAGTGGCATTATTACTTCCCTTGATCTGGACACCAAACTCCTATTGATGCAGCCAAGAATCGTATTGGCCTTTTTAGCTGCAGCATCAGACTTCTGCCTCATGTTCCAGCTTGGTCATCTCTTTGAAATGAGGTGCCCAGAACTGGACACAGGATTATTCCAGATGAGGTCTGACCAATGCAGAATAGAGGGGTGCCATTACCTCCCTTGATCTGGACACCAAACTCCTATTGATGCAACCAAGAATCGCGTTGGCCTTTTTAGATGCAGCATCAGACTTCTGCCTCATGTTCCAGCTTGTCTGTCTCCTTGAAATGAGGTGCCCAGAACTGGACACAGGATTATTCCAGGGGAGGTCTCACCAAAGCAGAATAGAGGGGTACCATTACCTCCCTTGATCTGGACACCAAACTCCTATTGATGCAACCAAGAATCGCGTTGGCCTTTTTAGCTGCAGCATCACACTGCTGGCTCACGTTCAGCTTGTGAACTATTATGGATTATTCCAGGGGAGGTCTGACCAAAGCAGAATAGAATGGTATCCTATTATTGGAGAGTGGTTGACCGGACAACTGAATATTAGCTGAGAATATCGTATTTTATAATGTCTGCATTCACCTGGGGATCACCGTGACCTTCGTTCAGGGCTAGACGGTATTTGCTTTCCTGGAAATGACCGATTCGGGGTTCGGTGCTGAATTAAAAATGTCAAGAAACACCAGAATTAATTAAGATCTTAAAAAATTAAATTAAATTAAATGCAAATTTTTCCTGGACACTTTGCTCATGTATTAAAATATTTATATTTTATCCTTTATCAGGCATCTCAGGGCAACCACTCGTAAGGAAAACCTATAAAATATATTAAAAACAGTATGTAGAATAATTAACATATAGGGAAAGTAATGCACGTCCCAGAATCCACCACCGCTGAGCCCAGTGGCTGCTGGGTGTTGCAGTTCCAAATGTCATCCGGCTAAACTCAAAAGCCCATTTTAGGGTCTTTCCGCCCTGGACTGTTATAGTGCTATTATTCCCCTTTCAACCGCCTGTGGAATTCTGGGGCTTGTAGTTTTCTGGGGTCCAAGAGCTGAGAATTCTAAGTGCCCCTCCCTAAACTACAAATCCCAGGATTCCTGTAAATGGGGTAATAGCGCTATTAACAGTGTAGTGCGGAAATGGCCTCCATCGTATCGCAAGTTACAATGGGTTGCAATTTTAGCATGGATAGAAAGATACTGCTTTCCGGAGGGAAACTACAACTCCCAGAATGCCGAGCCCCTGGGATTCATATCCCCCCCTCCCCAGGGCGTGTAGAATTGCAGCAAGAGAATTTCAGGCTCTTACTGGTTCATCTAGTCCAAGATTTTACAGAGTCATAAAAGGCAGAAGGGGTCCCATGGGATTTATAGTCCCCCAACAGCGCCACTTAACAGGGGGGGTTCCTGTTTTTCTTCAAAACCTTGACTACCTCAGTGCGGTCTGCCTGGGGCTACCCTTGAAGAGCGTCCAGGAGGTTAAGCCAGTGGGAACAAGGAATGGCGAAGTTGGAAGGGACCCCCAAAGGGCATCTAGTCCAACCCTCTGCCATACAAGAAATCTACAACCCTCTGCCATGCAAGAAATCTGCAATAAAAGAAGATTTAGATTTAAATTTTAAGCTAAAAGGAAGGTAAGTAAATCCACAAGAGGGTTCTTTTGACTATTCCAAAATTCCAGGGTTGGAACAAAACAGTATAAATCGAGTCTCGGACGGGCTCTTTTCCATCTCGAGCGAGCCATCGGTGTCTCCTTTGTCCGAGAGGCAAAAAGTCCCCCTCCTACCAACATTTTCCTGAAATTTACCCTCCCGTAAACTAAAACCATTGGGCCTGGTCCTCGTCTCTAAGGCAGCTAAAAACAAGCTTGCACCGTCGTCTTTGTAGCAGCCCTTGAGATATTTAAAATAATGCAGTCATGTCACCTTTCGTCTTCTCTTCATCAAGCAAACATACCCAGCTCCTTCAACCTCTCCTTGTAGGGGTTATTCTCTTCTCTCTGTCCTTCCTGAAAGGCACCCAGAACTGAACTCGGGACTCCAGATGATGCCTAATTACCAGATTATATAGTGGAACTATGGCTTCCTGGACTTAGAAACTCATTTTTTTTAAAAGATGGCATTTGCCTTTTTTGCTGCAGCATCACACAGGTGGCTCATGTTCAACTTTTTTATTATTATTATTATTTATTTGTATCCCACCTCTCCCTATGGATCGAGGCGGCGAACAGCTTACAAACAGCATGTATTTCGATACATTTCTATACATTTTCTATACTTCCCATCAGCGTGGAATATAGTGGGATTATCGCTTCCTTGACCTGGAAGCTGCCATTTTATTATAATGACATTTGCCTTCTTCGCTGCAGCATGACATTCAGCTTTTTGTCAGCATGAAATACAGTGGGACTATGGCTTCCTTGACCTGGAAGCTACTGTTTTATTAAAATGACATTTGCCTTCTTTGCTGCAGCATCACACCGCTGGCTCTTGTTTAACTTCCATCATGCTCACAAACAAACCCTTTTGTTTTTCCTCCCTTGGGAATGTGGAAAGACATCACTGTTTCTTCCGGATGATTTCTAGGTGCTCCTCGTCACGGTAAACGGGCTCTTCTGGTGACGTCCAGATGTCCTGGGGAAGGTCCTTCAGCTTTGACGAGGGGAAGCAATGGATGGAGGTGTCGTTAAATACGTCCAGATACTGAGAGTCGGAAGGGAAGGGGTCTTCGCTGGTTGCTCTCAGGATCTAGAAATGGGAACAAAAAGGCCATCCAGTCCAACCCCCATTCTGCCATGCAGGAACACCCATCAAAGCCTTCCTGTGGACCGATGGCCACCCAGCTTCTCCTCCAAAGGAGGAGACTCCGCCACACCCCATGGAGGCAGCAGCAGATTCCACTATCCCACTGCTTTTAGGTGGAATCTTTTTTTCCCCTGAACTTTGAAGCCATTGCTCCATGTCCTGGTCTCAGGAGCAGCAGAAAAAAGGCTTGCTCCGTCCTACCCAGGACATCCCTTCAATGCATGCTTGTAAAAACAGACACGTATACTCTGAAGGTTGATTTGGTGGTTCACAGAATCATAGCATCCCAGAGTTAGAAGAGACCCCAGGGGCCATCCAGTCCAACCCCCTTCTGCCATGCAGGAAGACCTCCAAAACCTCCAAAGAAGGAGGAGATTCCACCACCCTCCACTGAGACAGCAGCGCATTCCACTGCAGACACCTCTTTCCTGAGGTTCGGGTGGAAATCTCTTTTTTCGTGCAGTTTGAATCCATTGCTCCGGGTCCTAGACTCTAGAGCAGCAGAAAACAAGCTGGCTCCTCTTCAACATGACACTCCTTTAAATATTCAAACATGGCTTCATGTCCTTCCTGACAGAGCAGGTTCTTTGTATAATTCTTTAAAAATATTTCATTTTGTAATAACTTGCCAAAACATACATATATATGAACCTTGTCCATATATTGACATTACCATCTTGCCATTTATATATAGCGGAAAGGCTGAAACAACTCTGGCCTGAAGAAGGGAAGGTTAAGAGGGGACATGAGAGCCATGCTTAAATATTGGAAGGGACGTCATGTTGAAGACGGAGCCAGCTTCTTTTCTGCGGCTCCAGAGACTAGGATACGGAGCAATGGATTCAAACTTCAGGAAAAGAGGTTCCACCTGAACCTCAGGAAGAACTCCCTGATGGTAAGAGGAGGTCAACAATGGAATATGCTGCTGCCTCAATGGAGTGTGATGGAGTCTGAGTGCATATTTTGGGAATTATTTGATTCTGCCTTCTTTCCTGGCAGAACGGGGCTGGACTGGATGGCCCCTGGGGGCCCCTTCCAACTCTATGATTCTAAGAGGAAATCCACATTGTGGGTGGGTGGGCTCCACCAAGCAAGGCAGAGCCATACAGGGTCTTTCGGAGGTTTCTTATTCAGAGGGAAATTAAAAAATTAAAGAAATTAAAGAAAAGAAATTAAAGCCGATTTCCAAAGCAACTAACAGCACGCAACCAACACGTCCGTACCTTTGCAATGTAACCGTACTCCTCTTGGAATATCTTTGCCGGCATCCTAAAAGAATAAAAGAAAAAAAAATGCAGAGAAAAAGGGAATATTGCAAAAAAGAAAATTAATTTAACAGCTGCTGATGGAGATATAGAGAACGATACAATTTTAGAAATTTAGAAATCTTCTAACGACGAGCCGTCCTGGTTAAAAAGCCGTTACTGGTACCGTTCTCTTCCCATGAATTAAGATAAATTCGACGCTTTAATAATTAGATAAAAATTAGACCCTTTAAAAGCCATCCAAGCCTCCATCTTGCAGCAGGGAGTTCCGCAGTTCCCGCCACACGCTGTGCAAAGCAGTCTCACCTTTCCGGAGTTAGCTCTGACTTAACGGCAACACAGCCGTGGGTTTTCTCAGCCCGATTTCTTCCAAGGAAGAAACGGCCTCGGTTTCCTTCCTCTGAGGCTGAGAGAGTGTGCAATTTCCCACGGCCGAGCAGGGATTCGAACCCTCGTCCTCGAGAATCTACCGCTCTAGCTACTACACCACGCAGCCTCTCCTAGGATCGTCTCGGTCCATCAGAGGGGATTTGACGCCCATCGGCTTCCTCTGAGGCTGAGAGAGTGTGACTCGCCTAAGCCGTGGCGACTCTTCCGGCGGCCATTTTGAGAAGGACCGAAGAGGTTTCTTCTGGCGGCCATTTGAGAAGGACCGAAGAAGTTTCTTCGGCGGCCATTTCGAGAAGGACCGAAGAAGTTTCTTCTGGCGGCCATTTTGAGAAGGACCGAAGAAGTTACTTCTGGCGGCCATTTTGAGAAGAACCGAAGAAGTTTCTTCTGGCAGCCATTTTGAGAAGGACCGAAGAAGTTTCTTCTGGCGGCCATTTTGAGAAGGACCGAAGAAGTTTCTTCTGGCGGCCATTTTGAGAAGGACCGAAGAAGTTTCGTCTGGCGGCCATTTTGAGAAGGACCGAAGAAGTTTCGTCTGGCGGCCATTTTGAGAAGGACCGAAGAAGTTTCGTCTGGCGGCCATTTTGAGAAGGACCGAAGAAGTTTCGTCTGGCGGCCATTTTGAGAGGGACCGAAGAAGTTTCTTCGGGGGACTGGGCTGCCTGTGTATGTCGGGGGAACAGGCACCCCGGCTGTATCGGACCCGGACGAGTCCCCCAAACAGGAAGTCCCGCCCTATTTCGAGAGAGGGGATTTCCTGCCTACCTTTCTTCGATCCCGTTGAAGCTGTTCCCGATCACGGCCATTTTGGAAAGCGCCTCCGGCGACCAGTTCCTCCAGAGGAGGTTGTTGTACAAGGCTTTCCCGCAGTGGATCATGTAGAAGACGGTCGGGCCCGGGACGCGCCGTTTCCCCTCCTGGCGGAAAAGGGATAAATAAAATCATTATTATTTTTAATTATTATTACGACAGCAATTGCAATTAAAAAAAAATGATTGCTACTGTTTTGCAAGACTTGCCTTATAGGCATATATTTATTTATCTATTGGTTTCGTGTTTGGAGATGTTGCATTGTTTATCCGCGTTTTATATTTTGGTTTAATTAATTTAAAAAATCAGTTACATAAAATATAATTAAAATTAAAAATAAATCCTTTCCGCAGCGGATCATACAGAAAACGGTTGGGCTGGAGACGCGCCGTTTCCTCTCCTGGCGGAAAAGGAATAAATAAAATCATTATTATTTTTAATTATTATTACGACAGCAAATGCAATTAAAAAAAAATGATTGCTACTGTTTTGCAAGACTTGCCTTATAGGCATATATTTATTTATCTATTGGTTTCGTGTTTGGAGATGTTGCATTGTTTATCCGCGTTTTATATTTTGGTTTAATTAATTTAAAAAATCAGTTACATAAAATATAATTAAAATTAAAAATAAATCCTTTCCGCAGCGGATCATACAGAAAACGGTTGGGCTGGAGACGCGCCGTTTCCTCTCCTGGCGGAAAAGGAATAAATAAAATCATTATTATTTTTAATTATTATTACGACAGCAAATGCAATTAAAAAAAAATGATTGCTACTGTTTTGCAAGACTTGCCTTATAGGCATATATTTATTTATCTATTGGTTTCGTGTTTGGAGATGTTGCATTGTTTATCCGCGTTTTATATTTTGGTTTAATTAATTTAAAAAATCAGTTACATAAAATATAATTAAAATTAAAAATAAATCCTTTCCGCAGCGGATCATACAGAAAACGGTTGGGCCGGAGACGCACCGTTTCCCTTCCTGGCGGAAAAGGGATAAATAAAATAATTTTTTTACAATTATTATTACGACAGCAATTGCAATTAAAAAAAAAAGATTGCTACTGTTTTGCAAGACTTGCCTTATAGGTGTATTTTTTTTTTTTTTGGGTTTGGTTTCGTGTTTCGTTACATTGCATTGTTTATCTGCATTTTATAGAATCATAGAATCATAGAAATGTAGAGTTGGAAGAGGCCATCCAGGGGCCATCCAGTCTGACCCCCTGCCATGCAGGAACACCCTCAAAGCAATCCTGACAGATGGCCATAGAATCATAGAATCATAGAAATGTAGAGTTGGAAGAGGCCATCCAGGGGCCATCCAGTCTGACCCCCTGGCATGCAGGAACACCCTCAAAGCACTCCCTTGGACAGATGGCCATCCAGCCTCTGCTTAAAAGCCTCCAAGGAAGGAGGAGACTCCAGTACACTCCATGGAGGCAGCAGCAGATTCCACTGCCGAACAGCCCTGACTGTCAGGAAGTTCTTCCTGAGGTTCAGGTGGAATCTCCTTTCCTGCAGCTTGAATCCATTGCTCCTTGTCCTGGTCTCTGGAGCAGCAGAAAACAGGCTAGCTCCATCCCCCATATTACATCCTTTTAAATATTTAAACATGGCTCTCATGTCCCCTCTTAACCTTCTCTTCTGCAGACTAAACATCCCCAGCTCCCTTAGCTGTTCTTCATAGGGCTTCATGGCTTCCAGGCCTCTCACCATTTTGGTCGCCCTCCTCTGGACTTGCTCCAGCTTGACCACGTCCTTCTTGAATTGGGGTGCCCAGAACTGGACACAGTATTCAAGATGGGGTCTAACCAAAGCAGAGTAGAGTGGTACCGGTACCTCCCTCAATCTAGACACCAGACTCCTATGGATGCAGCCGAGAATTGCATTGGCTTTCTTGGCTGCCGCATCACACGGCTGGCTCATGTTCAGCTTGTGGTCTATGAAGACTCCTAGATCCCTTTCACACGTCCTGCTATCCAGCCACGTGTCCCCCATCCTATATTTCTGTACTCCATTCTTTCTACCTAAGTGTAGGACCTTACACTTCCCTCTGTTGAATACACATCATATTCATTATTATTATTATTATTATTATTACTACTACTACTACTACTACTAAATAAGTAAGAAAACAGAGCGAAAAGGAAGAGGAAGACAAAATCAATAAGTGATATATACATACATATGAGAAATATATATATATATATTTCTTCCCCAGTTATCTTTGTTTATTTCGGTGCATATAAAACAGAAGAGTAAATGTTGTGATTTCAGCATATAAAACACAAGAATGTTAAATTATTATAATAAATGTTGTGAACTTGATAATTATTATAAAATAAAATATATATATATATATATATAGAATAATATATTTATTATGTACATATATTATATTACATATAAATATATAATTATATGATATATAGCAATAGTGTGCAAGCTACATAAGATATTGAAATTTTGTGTCTTGTGTCCCTTCTTAATTTTTTCCCCTCGGCAACTCGCCTCATTTTCCGTGATCACAGTGAGGCCGAGACGTTTGACGACGTCGATTTCCAACGTGGAAAATACAGGATCGAAGATGTGGCAACGATCACGAGGAATCTTGCAAAAGAAGACCAAAAAAAAAAGGGTATTTCAATTATTTCATGCCTGTTTCAGGCCCATCCTCATACGATAATACTACTATTATGGCAATAATAGTATTAGGATAACACTTTAGTACCTTATTATATTATGTTATATTATACTAATATAATAAAATATATTAATATATTAGTATATATTATAGTATCGTATATATTAATACAGTATATATTAATTTTAAGATGGTTTCTGGTATATACTAATATATAACATAAATTATATTGTAATATATACTAATATATATATATACTAATAATATACCAATATACTAATATATATACTAATACTAATAAATACTAATAATATACTAATATATATATAGTATAATATATAAAACTAATACTAATACTAATATACTAATATATATATACTAATATATACTAATAATATACTAATATATATACTAATACTAATACACTAATATATATATACTAATCTATACTAATAATATACTAATATATACTAATACTAATATAAAAATAACAATATACTAATATACTAATATATATATACTAATATATATATATGAATACTAATACTAATATATATACTAATACTAATATACTAATAATATACTAATATATACTAATAATATACCAATATATTAATATATATATACTAATATATATACTAATACTAATACTAATATACTAATATATATATACTAATATATATAATACAATATATATTATGTATTATAATATACAATATCATACACATATATTATAATATATATAAGATATAATATACATTATATTTTATTATTACTATATTATAATACTATGTTATATTATACTGCTATTCTGACGACGATAATCTTTATTTACACCCTACTTTTTTTTTTATTGCCCTATTTTTCCACCTAAAACTGGGAATCTAAGCTGCGTTCCTTGCATTGAGTGGGAAAAAAATGACTATTCCTAAGGAAACGGAATAAATAATATTGCATTTATTATTTATATTCATACGATAATACTACTATTATGGCAACAATAATATTATGATGACACTTTGGTACCTTGTTATATTATGTTATATTATATTAATATATATTATATTATATATATATACATATACACGCACACACACATATACATAATATCATATAATAATAATATAATATATATAATATAATATATAATAATATATTATATATTTTATTATATATATGTTATATTAACATATAATACAAATTATATAAATTATATTGTAATATATACTGATATACATATATTACAATATATATTATGTATTATATATTATATTTTATTACCACTATATTATTATACTATATTATATTATACTGCTATTCTGATGATGATCATCTTTATTTACACCCTACTTTTTTTTTTTATTGCCCTATTTTTGCACCTAAAACTGGGAATCTAAGCTGCGTTCCTTGCACTGAATGGGGGAAAAAATGACTATTCCTAAGGAAACGGAATAAATAATATTGCATTTATTATTTATAATTATTTATCAGTCGTTTATAATTATTTACAACTTGTTATAATCAATTTAATAACAACAATAAATAAGTTAAAAACCAGAAAGGTCAAATAAGGATTCTGCAGCTCAGCACATAACAGGAGGGCATTGTTTCCAAAAACTCAGCAGGAAAAAAAAAGTTACTTTTAGGGGGAAGAAAAAAAGTAACTTGCCGGCCCTTACCTTGAGCTCCTGCAAGAGCAGAAGCAGGAAGGCCAGCTGGCACCGCGCCGTGGCGCAAGAGGAGAAGCTGCCCACGCCGTAACAGACGCACCGCAAGCCTTGCCCTTCCTCTGGCCGACGGGTCCCGAGTTCGAGAGCCGCCTCGAGGTGCAGGTTTTCCAAAGCGGCCTCCACCGGCGGATCAGTCGTGGCCGTCAAGGGTCCTCCGAGTGATTTTAAGATGGTTCCTGGAAGAAATTTAAAATTCCCCGGACTGCAAACCCTGGGATTCCATAGGAGGTTGGAAGTGGAACCGTCACGCTATAACCGTCCAGTGCGGAAACGGCCAGTGAATTCCCACCCTTGGAGAGTTTGTGTCTGCTTGCTTTTAACCGGGGTTAGAAATAAGCCTAGTAGATCTTAATAAAAAGCCTTAATAAAAAGGCTTAAGGCAGATCCAGCGATTGCAGCAATCATTTATGATCAATTATCAAGGGGGTTGGACTGGATGGCCTCTGTGGTCCCTTCCAACTCTACATTTCTATGATTCTATGATTCTATGATTCTATGGTTCTGCAGAATGGGGTGCTGTGCCAAGCAAAAAAAGCATCCTATATTTGAACCCTATTATTGTGCACAATGTCCCAGTGGGATCCTTCTCATAAGTCTGGGCCCCGGCCCCTTGGGTTTCACAAGCCTTTGTACATTTCGGTGCAAAGACATCACGTGTTTAAGACAGGAAACTGACATGTATGTGTGAAAGGGATCTGGGAGTCTTCATAGACCACAAGCTGAAGATGAGCCAGAAGTGTGATGCGGCAGCCAAGAAAGCCAATGCGATTCTCGGCTGCATCCATAGGAGTCTGGTGTCTAGATCGAGGGAGGTACTGGTACCCCTCTACTCTGCTTTGGTGAGACCCCATCTTGAATCCTGTGTCCAGTTCTGGGCACCCCAATTCAAGAAGGACATGGTCAAGCGGGAGCAAGTCCAGAGGAGGGCAACCAAAATGGTGGATGGTCTGGAAACCATGAAGCCCTATGAGGATAGACTGAGAGAGCTGGGGATGTTTAGTCTGCAGAAGAGAAGGTTAAGAGGGGACAGGATAGCCATATTTAAATATTTGAAGGGATGTATTGTTGAACACGGAGCAAGCTTGTTTTCTGCCGCTCCGGAGACAAGGACACGGAGCAATGGATTCAAGTTGCAGGAAAGGAGATGCCACCTGAACCTCAGGAAGAACTTCCCTGATGGTCTGAGCTTGTTTTCTGCTGCTCCAGAGACCAGGACGAGGAGCCATGGATTCAAGCTGCAGGAAAGGAGATTCCACCTGAACCTCAGGAAGAACTTCCTGACAGTCAGGGCTGTCCGGCAGTGGAATCTGCTGCCTCGGAGTGTAGTGGAGGCTCCTTCCTTGGAGGTTTCTAAGCAGAGGCTGGATGGCCCTCTGTCGGGAGTGCTTTGAGGGTGTTCCTGCATGGCAGGGGGTTGGACTAGATGGCCCCTGGAGTCTCTTCCAACTCTACATTGCTATGATTCTATCATTCTACGTACCAATGGTTCCCGCCATCCTCCAGCGTAATCTTACAAATGTTACAAAGTAAAGGATCCGTCCTCCCTAACGTTCTATCTCACAGAGTTCTATTGTATTCCTTTCAAACACGGAGGGACTTCAATTGCAGAGGAACTGCTTCCCCCTCACACCCAGAGGTCATCTAGGCTGACCCGAAACTGCACACCCACCATACTCGGGCCACACTCTTCCTCCCCCTCTCACCAATAGGTTGTTGGTTATCGGGGTGCACATTCTTCCCAGTCCGCCTATCTAAAAGCCCCTTCCCCACTATTTGGATTCCTTACAAGCCTTTCCTTTGCTGTATTTGGAAAGCCCCCTCGTTAGCATTACGTATTGGGCTTATGAGTCCTCCTATCCCCCCTCCCATCTCCCGACCGCTCATTTCTTAAGCTGTTTGTTCTGTGGAAATCATAGAGACCCCCAGGGGCCATCCAGTCCAACCCCCTGCCATGCAGGAACACCCCATCCAAGCCCTCCTTTGGACAGATGGCCATCCAGCCTCCAAAGAAAGAGGAGACTCCACCACACTTCATGGAGGCAGCAGCAGATTCCACTGCTGGACAGCTCTGACCATCAGGAAGTTCTTCCTGAGGTTCAGGTGGAATCTCCTTTCCTGCAGCTTGAATCCATTGCTCCTTGTCCTGGTCTCTGGAGCGGCAGAAAACAAGCTCTGACCATCAAGGAAGTTCTTCCTGAGGTTCAGGTGGAATCTCCTTTCCTGCAGCTTGAATCCATTGCTCCTTGTCCTCGTCTCTGGAGCAGCAGGAAACGAGCTTGCTCCATCTTCAACATGGCATCCCTTCAAATATTTAAACATGGCTCTCATGTCCCCTCTTCACCTTCTCTTCTGCAGACTAAACATCCCCAGCTCTCTAAGTCTGTCCTCATAGGGCTTCATGGCTTCCAGGGCTCTCACCATTTTGGTCGCCCTCCTCTGGACTTGCTCCAGCTTGGCCCTGTCCTTCTTGAATTGGGGTGCCCAGAACTGGACCCAGGATTCAAGATGGGGTCTAACCAAAGCAGAGTAGAGTGGTACCAGTACCTCCCCCGATCTAGACACCATACTCCTATTGATGCAGCCGAGAATTGCACTGGCTTTCTTGGCTGCCGCATCACACTGCTGGCTCATGTTCAGCTTGTGGTCTATGAAGACTCCCGGATCCCTTTCACACGTCCTGCTATCCAGCCACGTGTCCCCCATCCTATATTTCTGTATTCCATTCTTTCTACCTAAGTGTAGGACCTAAGTGTAGGAAAAAGGGGAAGTTGTCGGCTTTCCCTATATGGTTTATTTTAAGAAGGCGCATTGAAATTCAGGAAGCCAGGCTCTTACCACATGATCTTGTTTTTGCAGAAGCTTGCACTTTGTCTTATTGCTCTTGCTAAAGCCGTAAGCTAGATTTGCAATATTTTATTGGCCTCAATTATTTTATTCTTGGGCTTTGCAGCAGAACTCGACTCTAATTCCCATCCTCCACCAGCAGGGAAGGGGGTTGTGTTGCAAGACTTACTCCGGCTGGAATCCCAGAAATCCGAGCTTTGCAATTCCGAGCTGTGAGGAGAGAGAGAAAAAAAGGAAGAGGGAGTTTTAAGATATTGGTCGGTGTGCAAAAGACAAATCCCAGAAAAGTAAAAAAAAATTTAAAATGCAGAGGCTGGATGGCCATCTGTCCAAGGGAGAGCTTTGAGGGTGTTCCTGCGTGGCAAGGAGTTGGACTGGATGGCCCCTGGATGGCCTCTTCCAACTCTACAATTCTATGATTCTATGATTCTATGAAGGCATGCCACGTAGAGGAGGGAGAGGGCTTGTTTTCTGC
Organism: Ctenosaura bakeri; assembly: GCA_948474755.1. Classification (NCBI taxonomy): domain Eukaryota; kingdom Metazoa; phylum Chordata; class Lepidosauria; order Squamata; family Iguanidae; genus Ctenosaura; species Ctenosaura bakeri. The sequence continues at coordinate 73,502 of CAOLHI010003972.1, read as the reverse complement.
TGCTCCGGAGACCAGGACAAGGAGAAATGGATTCAAGCTGCAGGAAAGGAGATTCCACCTGAACCTCAGGAAGAACTTCCTTGATGGTCAGAGCTTGTTTTCTGCTGCTCCGGAGACCAGGACAAGGAGCAATGGATTCAAGCTGCAGGAAAGGAGAGTCCACCTGAACCTCAGGAAGAACTTCCTTGATGGTCAGAGCTTGTTTTCTGCTGCTCCGGAGACCAGGACAAGGAGCAATGGATTCAAGCTGCAGGAAAGGAGATTCCACCTGAACCTCAGGAAGAACTTCCTGACGGTCAGGGCTGTCCGGCAGTGGATCTGCTGCCTCCATGGAATGTGGTGGGGTCTCCTCCTTCCTTGGAGGTTTCTAAGCAGAGGCTGGATGGCCAATCTGTCAGGAGAGCTTTGAGGGTTTCCTGCATGGCAGGGGGTTGCAGACTGGATGGCCCTGTGGGGGTTCCTCCAACTCTACATCTATGATTCTATGATTTCAATGATTCTATGATTTTGGGGGGAGAGGATTGCAACTGCCATGATCCCCTGGATGGCAAGGCTGCAACCGGTGGGGAGGTGGGAGGTTTGGGAAGCTGCAGTCCAGGAAAGTAACTTTTCCAAGCAGCCTAAGCAAAGAAAAAAATTCAAATCTAAAACTGGAAACGGAAACAAAAAGGTAACTTTTTCCAAGCAAGGCAGGCTAAGAGGGAGGAAATGTCAATCCTAAGAATGAAAATTGGAAGGAAAATGTAACTTTTCCAAGCAAGGCAGGCAAAGAGGGAGGAAATTTCAAGCCTTAAAAGGAAAATTGAAAGGAAAATGTAACTTTTCCAAGGAACACAGGCAAAGAGGGAGGAAATTTCAATCCTGAGAATGAAAATTGGAAGGAAAATGTAACTTTTCCAAGCCATACTGGGCAGGGTTGGTGTCCTGAAAGACACGATTTAAAACAAAAATTTAAAATATAAAAATAAAAAAGGTAACTTCCCGAATCACGTTGTCATAGAAAGTACCCTGGGAGCTGGAAATGCAAAATAAAAGTAACTTTCTCAAGGCAGGTCGGATACAATGGGGGGAAAATGCAAGAGACACCATGCAAGAAATGCAATTAATGCAAGGAGAGAGAGGCAAAAGCAAGAAGGATTCTATGAAAAGGATCCGGGAGTCTTGGGAGACCACAAGCTGAACATGAGCCAGCAGTGTGATGCGGCAGCCAAGAAAGCCAATGCGATTCTTGGTTGCATCCATAGGAGTGTGGAGTCCAGACTGAGGGAGGGAATGGTAACGCTCTATTCTGCATTGGTTGGGCCTCATCTGGAATAATCCTGTGTCCAGTTCTGGGCACCACAGTTCAGGAAGGAGATGGACAAGCTGGAACTGGATTATTCCAAAATGGTGGAGGGTCTGGAAGCCATGAAGCCCTCTGAGGAGCGGCTGAGGGATCTGGGTATGTTTAGTCTGCAGAAGAGAAGGTGAAGAGGGGACACGAGAGCCGTGTTTAAATATTGGAAGGGATGTCATGTTGAAGACGGAGCTAGCCTGTTTCCTGCTGCTCCAGAGACGAGGACAAGGAGCAATGGATTCAAGCTGCAGGAAAGGAGATTCCACCTAACTTCCTGATGGCCAGAGCTGTCCGGCAGTGGAAAATGGAGTATGGTGGGGTCTCCTCCTTCTTTGGGGGCTTTTAAGCAGACGCTGGATGGCCATCTATTGGGAATGCTTTGATGGGGGTTGGACTGGATGGCCTCTTGGGAACCCTCCCAACTCTAGGATTCTATGAAATGCAATGAATGAATAAATATTTGAAGGGATGTCATGTCGAAGGTGGAGCAGGCTTGTTTTCTGCTGCTCCAGAGACCAGGACAAGGAGCAATGGGTTCAAGCTGCAGGAAAGGAGATTCCACCTGAACTTTAGGAAGAACTCTGTGATGGTCAGAGCTGTTTGGCAGTGGAATATGGAGTGTGGTGGAGTCTCCTCCTTCTTTGGAGGCTTATAAGGAGAGGCTGGATGGCCATCTGTGGGGAATGCTTTGATGGGTGTCCCTGAATAGCAGAAGGGGGTTGGACTGGATGGTCCCGGGGGGGGGTGTCTCTTCCAACCCTAGGATTCTATGATCATTGTAGTGGAGTCTCCTCTTTGGAGGCTTTTAAGCAGAGGCTGGATGGCCATCTGCTGGGAATGCTTTGATGGGTGTTCCTGCATAGCAGGGGGTTGGACTGGATGGCCCCTGGGGTCTCCTCCAACTCCAGGATTCAGTGGAATAAGATGCTTCCATGGAGTGTGGTGGGGTCTCCTCCTTCTGTGGAGGCTTTTAAGGAGAGGCTGGATGGCCATCCATTGGGAATGCTCTGATGGGTGTTCCTGCATAGCAGGGGGTTGGACTGTATGGCCTCTGGGGTCTCTTCTAACTCCAGGATTCAGTGGAATAAGATGCCTCCATGGAGTGTGGTGGGGTCTCCTCCTTCTTTGGAGGTTTTTTAAGCAGAGGCTGGATGGCCATCCATTGGGAATGCTCTGATGGGTGTTCCTGCATAGCAGGGGGTTGGACTAGATGGCCTCTGGGGATCCCTCCCAACTCTAGGATTCTATGAAATGCAACCAATGCAATGCGGGAGGCGCTATGCCAGAAACCCAATCGACACAAAGCAATGCAAGAGACGCCAGGGAAGAAATGCAACCCTGCAATGCAGCGCAGGAGACGAAAGGCAAGAAATGCAATCCGTGCAGCGCAGGGGAGGCCATGCAGGAAATGCAACCGTGCAATGCAATGCAATGCAATATTGTTGGCCATGTTGACTGAGGCAAGCGGTGCAACGCAATGCAATGCAAGGTTTGCTTCGGGGATAGCCTGCTCCTGCCCAAGGAGGCTCCATTTTGGAGATCTCTCTCTCCCCCCTCGCCCCCTACCTGATCTCCCGCAGCCGCCGCTCCACCGCCTCGGCGGGGCTCCCGGCCTCGGCCCCGCACTGCCGGCCCGGCCCCTTCTTCCTCCTCCTCCTCCCCCCGCCTTCGCGGAGACCCCCAACCACCGTCGCCCTCCTCCATAGGGCGCCGTGCGAAGGAGGAAGAACGCGGTTTGGCTAGGATTGCCCTCCACGGCTACCGTACTCGGAGCCGGAGGCGCAGGGCGTGCTCGAAATACGGAGGAACGCGAAGCGAAGGAAAAGGTCCCTCGGCAGCCCCCGTAGGCAGAGCCGTCGCTGCCATAGAGGAAGGGAATGAAACGAGGGGCATTATATACTTCCGGTCGTCGCACAGCCTGACCCGCCGCCATTTGCGGGACGGGAAGCGAGTGGCCAAAGGGAAGCGTGGCCATGACGTTGAAAGTAACAAAAATATATTATTATTATTATTATTATTATTATTATTATTATTATTATTATTATTATTATTATTATTATTAGCATAATTATATGCAATGCCTGCTGTTATTATAAACATAATAATTATAAATAATGATAATAATAATTAACATAATTATATGCAATTCCTGTTATTATAAACATAATAATTATAAATAATAAAAATAATAATAATTAACATAATTATATGCAATGCCTGTTGTTATTATAAACATAGTTATAAATAATAATAATAATAATAATAATAAACATAAATATGTACAATTCCTGTTGTTATTATAAACCTAATAGTTATGAATAATGATAATAATAATTAACATAATTATATGCAATTCCTGTTGTTATTATAAAAATAATATAAATAATAATAATAATAAACATAATTCTATGCAATTCCTGTTATTATAAACATAATAATTATAAATAATAATAATAATAATAATTAACATAAATATATGCAATTCCTGTTATTATAAACATAATAATTATAAATAATAATAATAATAATTAATATAAATATATGCAATTCCTGTTATTATAAACATAATTATAAATAATAATAATAGTAATTAATATAATTATATGCAATTCCTATTGTTATTATAAACATAATAATTACAAATAATAACAATAATAATTAACATAATTATATGCAGTTCCTGTTGTTATTATACTAATAATAACATTGTTACTATTAATTGTAATTTTTATTATTATTATTATATAGTTGTTATAATACTAATAATAATGATGATGAATATGTAATAATCAGAACCATTAGAATAATGACGTGATAATTAGAATAAGGATGTAAAAAAATAATGGAATAAAACGTCCATAAAGAGAAGCGATAGACAACTCTAACAATCAGCCGCAAAGCTTAGGAAAAGTTACTTTTTTGGGAGTCCGACCAGTTATAAAAAAAAATAACTCCCCCTTTCCTCTTTAGGGTTGGAGGAACTGCAGGAGGAATGGGCGCTCTTTCCTCTCCTCTCTATGATTTCACCCACTTCCGCCGGAAGTGTCTCTCCTTGGCGGTTGTTTTTCCCGTTGTTTCTCTCGCCCCAGCTCTGTTTTGAGGCTGGACGCTGGCTCGACTCCCGCGTCACGTGGGCGGCCGCGCGTGCGCACTGGGGCCGCGGAGGGGGAAAAACCCGGAAGTGGCGCTTCTAATGCCTCTTTTTCCCCCTCCCTTTTCCCAGTTGGGGAGAAGAGGCGGGAGAGGGGGTGCCCCTGAGCGTGTGCAGAGTGCCTCGGCGGGAAAGGAGCGGGGAGGCAAGGAAAGAAGGAGAGAAGGAAGGAAGGAGGAGCAGCAGAGAGGAGGAGGAGGGGGAGGGGCAGGACCACCGTGCCTCTGAGCATGGGCAGAGTGCTCCCCTAATTCCCTCTTCCCAGCCAGACAGGTGGGGATTTCAGACACCCCTTTCCCTTTCCCCTTCTTTCTTTCAACACCCAAGCTCTCTCTCTATATATATAGTCCGGAAAAGTTACTTTTTTGGGGCACAAGTTACATTTCCTCTTCCCTGGGAGGGGACCATGGGATTTGTAGTTTTTTGTTTCAAGAGGACAGCTTTCCCCACCTCTCTTCGTTCTAAGAAGGCATCTGAGAAGGCCAAACCAGCCCCCCCAAAAAAGTAACTTTTCTAAGTCTTCACCTGTGTCAGGGATCATGGGAGTTGTAGTCCCCCTAGACAGCTGCTGGTCGAGACAGGTGATGGGATCTCTAGTCTTCCAGGGGAAAAAAAAATTCAACATTCCCAATAATATTTTGGTTAGGGTGTGGATGCTGGGATTTGTAGTCCAAAGAAAAGTAACTCCCCCCCCAAAAAAAGCCAAAAAGTGGTGGTGGTGAGAGTCCCCCCCCTCAAGCCCAAGGCATTGAGATGGTGGGAGTTGTAGTCCTTCTCGGGGAAAAAAAATTCAACATTCCCAATAATATTTTGGTTAGGGTGTGGATGATGGGAGTTGTAGTCCAAAGAAAAGTAACTCCCCCCCAAAAAAAGCCAAAAAGTGGTGGTGGTGAGAGTCCCCCCCTCAAGCCCAAGGCATTGAGATGGTGGGAGTTGTAGTCCTTCTCGGAAAAAAAAAATTCAACATTCCCAATAATATTTTGGTAAGGGTGTGGATGCTGGGAGTTGTAGTCCAAAGAACAGTAACTCCCCCCCCCAAAAAAAGCCAAAAAGTGGTGGTGGTGAGAGTCCCCCCTCAAGCCCAAGGCATTGAGATGGTGGGAGTTGTAGTCCTTCTCGGTTCATCATTTGGATGGTGGGAGTTATAGTTTCCCCAAAGTACCATCGTGATTGAGGGACTGTGGCGGTGGATTCTGGGAGCTGCAGTCCAAAACTAGAAGGTTCCCCTTTGTCCCTTTCAGGGAGTTCCAGCCTCCCATCTTTTTTTTCTCTCCCTTTTTTTCCTTTAATCCAAAAATCCTCACAACAACCCTGCGAGGTAGTAAAGTGGGTCAGTCTAGATGACCTCTGGGTCCGAGGGGTGGATAAAATGCTAAAATGGCCTTTCTTGCCCTCTGCTTCTCCACCTTCCTTGCAGCTGATGGAGCTTTTGTGTCTTTTATGATATTTTAAATATTTCAAACTATTTTCAAGCATATTTTTTTTTAAAAAAACAAACTATAATTGTGGTTTAATTCTCTTTTAACTTTGTATGTTAATAATTTCCATTTTGTTCTTTATTTCTTGTCTGATCTTGGAAGCTGAGCAGGGTCGGGCCTGGTTAGCACTTGACTGAAAAAAATAATAAATACATACAAATAAAAATTAAAGAAGTGGTAATAAATAAAATAAATAGTAATGAAATTACTAAATAAAATTACAAATCAAAATTAAATGACAAGCAATGAATAAAAATAAAATAAATAAAAATAATAAATAATCCTTTTGCTTCTTTTCCATTTTTAGGGTATTTTCCATTTTTACCTGGTATTGCTTGGCGGTCTCCCATCCAAGCCCCAACCAAGGCTGACCCTGCTTAGCTTCCAGGATCAGAGGGGTTCAGGTGCCCTGTCGATTTGTGGCAACCCCATAATTTCTTCTTAGGGTTTTCATGGGCAAGAAATAAAATAAGAGGTGGTTTAGCCAGTTCCTTCCTCTGAAATATCACCTGGGATTGCTTGGTGGTCTCCCATCCAAGCCTTAACCAAGGGTGACCCCGCTTAGCCTCCAGGATCAGAGGGGTTCCAGTGCCGTGTTGCTTTGTGGTGACCCCATAATTTTTTTTCTTAGGGTTTTCTTAGGCAAGGAAATTTAGCCAGTTCCTTCCTCTGAAATATCACCTGGTATTGCTTGGTGGCCTCCCATCCAAGCCTTAACCAAGGCTGACCCTGCTTAGCCTCCACGATCAGAGGGGTTCTGGTGCCCTGTCGCTTTGTGGTGACCCCATAATTTTTTTTCTTAGGGTTTTCTTAGGCAAGGAGGTTTGGCCAGTTCCTTCCTCTGAAATATCACCTGGCATTGCTTGGCGGTCTCCCATCCAAGCCCTAACCAAGGCTGACCCTGCTTAGCTTCCAGGATCAGAAATTAAATGACAATAAATAAAAATAAAATACATAAAAATAATAAATAGAGAGAGAGAGAAAGTGTGGGTGGCCCCGTCCGACCTGGGCGGAGGCTGAGAGTTCGTAGCCCGGGGGGGGGATTCCGGGAAGCCGGACAGACACCCTTTTCATCCATGGCCGGTCATGTGTTCGAGGGGGGGACGTTTCCACGGGCTCACAATCCTTTCGCTTCTTTCCCATTTTTAGGGTGAGCGGAGCCGCCCCGGAGGCCGGAGTCACGAGACGGATTCCGGAGAGAGACGGATTCCGTTCCGCTCGTCCGTTCCTTCGTCGTGTCCTTTCGATCCTCGGCCGTGCCCAAGATCCTCCCCGAAATGTGACCCCCCCCCGCTCGCCCCTAAATGCTCTCCGGGGTGCTCGGAAATGAACCCGGCCCCGCGCCGCCGCTTTCGGGAAGGGAGCCCTTCGTGAAGACCATGAGCTGTTCCGGTACGAAACTGGGTTAAATGGCAGCGTCCGCACCGCCTGAGCCGGCACCGAATGCCTGGTATGTCTGTGGCGCTTTCCCTTTAATTTTTTAAATTGATTTTTTTTTGTTATTATTTACTGTTATTCTTCTAATAGGACAACTAGTTTTCCGCTTTTTAAATTGAATTTTTTTATTCTTTACTGTTATTCCTTTAATGTTATTCTTTTAATCTGTCCTTTCTGTAACTCTTACTAATACCTGTGGGCTTTCCCCCACTTATCTCACAGATTTTATGATTTTATGCTTTGTTGGCGGTCTCCCATCCAAGCCCCAACCAGGGCTGACCCTGCTTAGCTTCCAGGCTCAGAGGGGTTCCGCTTCCCTGTCCATTTGTGATGACCCCATAATTTTTTTTCTTAGGGTTTTCTTAGGCAAGGAGGTTTAGCCAGTTCCTTCCTCTGAAATATCACCTGGTATTGGTTGGTGGTCTCCCATCCAAGCCCCAACCAGGGCTGACCCTGCTTAGCTTCCAGGATCAGAGGGGTTTCGGTGCCCTGTTGATTTGTGGTGACCCCATAATTTTTTTCTTAGGGTTTTCTTAGGCAAGGAGGCTTAGCCAGTTTCTTCCTTTGAAATATCAACTAGTATTGGTTGGTGGTCTCCCATCCAAGCCTTTACCAGGGCTGACCCTGCTTAGCTTCCAGCATCAGAGGGGTTCCGGTGCCCTGTCCATTTGTGGCAACCCCATAATTTCTTCTTAGGGTTTTCATGGGCAAGGAATAAAATAAGAGGTGGTTTAGCCAGTTCCTTCCTCTGAAATATCACCTGGCATTGGTTGGTGGTCTCCCATCCAAGCCCTAACCTGGGCTGACCCTGCTTAGCATCCAGGATCAGAGGGGTTCGGGTGCCCTGTGGATTTGTAGTGACCCCATAATTCTTTTTCTTAGGGTTCCCTTAGGCAAGGAGGTTTAGCCAGTTCCTTCCTCTGAAAGATCACCTGGTATTGGTTGGCGGTCTCCCTTCCAAGCCTTAACCAGGGCTGACCCTGTTTAGCTTCCAGGATCAGAGGGGTTCCGGTACCCTGTCCGTTTGTAGTGACCCCATATTTTTTTTTCCTTAGGGGTTTCTTAGGCAAGGAGGTTTAGCCAGTTCCTTCCTTTGAAATATCACCTGGTATTGGTTGGCGGTCTCCCATCCAAGCCCTAACCAGGGCTGACCCTGCTTAGCTTCCAGGATCAGAGGGGTTCTGGTGCCCTGTCGATTTGCGGCGACCCCATAATGTCTTCTTAGGGTTATCACGGGCAAGGAATAAAATAAGAGGTGGTTTAGCCAGTTCCTTCCTCTGAAATATCACCTGGCATTGGTTTGCGGTCTTCCATCCAAGCCTTAACCAAGGCTGACCCTGCTTAGCTTCCAGGCTCAGAGGGGTTCCAATGCCCTGTCGATTTGTGGTGACCCCATAAATTTTTTTTCTTAGTGTTTTCTTAGGCAAGGAGGTTTAGCCAGTCCCTTCCTTTGAAATATCACCTGGTATTGCTTGGTGATCTCCCATCCAAGCCCTAACCAGGGCTGACCCTGCTTAGCTTCCAGGCTCAGAGGGATTGCGGTGCCCTGTCGATTTGTGGTGACCCCATAATTCTTTTTCTTAGGGTTTAGCCAGTTCCATTCTCTGAAATATCACCTTGTATTGCTTGGCGGTCTCCCATCCAACCCCTAACCAGGGCTGACCCTGCTTAGCTTCCAGGATCAGAGGGGTTCCGGTGCCCTGTCGATTTGTGGTGACCCCATAATTTCTTCTTAGGGTTTTCATGGGCAAGGAATAAAATAAGAGATGGTTTAGCCAGGTCCTTCACCTGGTATTGCTTGGCGGTCTCCCATCCAAGCCTTAACCAAGGCTCACCCTGCTTAGCTTCCAGAATCAGAAGGGTTCCAGTGCCCTGTCGATTTGTGGCGACCCCATAATTCTTTTTCTTAGGCAAGGAGCTTTAGCCAGTTCCTTCCTCTGAAATACCACCTGGCATTGCTTGGCGGTCTCCCATCCAAGCCCCAACCAGGGCCGACCCTGCTTAGCCTCCAGGATCAGACAGGACCTTGTCTTAAATTCACTATTCTGAAAGAAGGCGCCCCATAATCCCGCCCTCCAACGGCTTCCGATTTTTATTTCTTCCAGACCCTCCCATCCTTTGCTTGCGTCCTCCTCCCACCACCAGCACGTTGCACGACTGTCGTGTTGCACGACTGTCGTGTTGCACGACTGTAGCGTTGCACGGCTGCCGTGTTTCGTGGGAGGGTTCTGACCCGCAGAACCGGGGCAGGGAATGCTGGCCTGGCTGGACGTTTGGGGGGGGGGCGTCTCGTGACTTTCACCATATTTGTGGTTTGCAGGTGGAACTGCTTCTTCCTCTACGACGACTCCAAGGTGAAGGAGGAAGGGGACCCGACCCGGGCCGGGATTTGCTACTTCCACCCGCACCAGGTTGGAGTTCGCTCGGCTCTTCGGACACACTTTGGCGTGGAAAAGAAAAGACGGGGAAATATCATATAGTTGGAAGGGGCCCCCAGAGGCCATCCAGTCCAACCCCCTCCCTGCCGTGGGGAAATAACAAAATCAAACCAATTCCATTCAACCTCTGTTTAAAAAACTCCAAAGAAGGAGAATTCCACCTTCTTGGGAGCCACTGTGTGTCCTGTTTATGTTACCTTAGAGCTTAGAGCTTTGAAGGGTAACAAAATAAAATAATAATAATAATTCTTATTATTACTATTATTTCTTCCTCTTCTCCTCCTCCTTCTCCTCCTCCTTCTTCTCCTTCTTGACAAACTAAACTTATTGTCAGGAAGTCCTTCTCGATGTTTGGGTAGAAAATCCTTTCCTGCAGCTTGAATCCATTGCTCCGTGTCCTCGACTCTAGAGCAGCAGAAAACAGGCTTGCTCCGTCCTCCATATGACATCCCTTCAGATATTTAAACCTGGCTTTCATGTCACCTTCTCTTAACCTTCCCTTCTCCAGGCTAAACCCAGCTCCTTAAGCCACTCCTCAGAGGGCTTCATGGCTTCCAGGCCCTCCGCCATTTTGGTGGCCAGGTGCCCAGAACTGGACACTGGGTTATTCCAGATGAGGACTGACCAAAGCAGGATACAGTGGTATTAATACTTCCCTTCGTCTCAACACTCTACTCCTGTTGATGCAGCCCAGGATTGCATTGGCCTTTTTAGCTGCCGCATCACACTGCTGGCTCACGTTCAGCCTGTGGTCCGTTAACACCCCTTTCACACAGTTGTCGATGATGATTTCTTCTAATTTTGAATCCATAATTGGTTCAGGGCCTACCTTCTGCCTGTCCAACTGTAGAATCGTGTCCTGCTCCTTGCCGCGAACGAATACACCACTAAAACACTCCTGAAGGATGTCCATCCAATATCTCTTTGAAGATGGCCTCCAAAAAAGAAGGTGTTTAGTCTGCAGAAGAGAAGGTTAAGAGGGGACATGATACCCATGTTTAAATATTTGAAGGGGTGTCATGTTGAAGACGGAGCCAGCTTGTTTTCTGCTGCTCCGGAGACGAGGACACGGAGCAATGGATTCAAATTACAGGAATAGAGATTCCACCTATACTTTACGAAGAACTTCCTGATGGAAAGAAGTCTCCTTGGAAGGTTTATCGGTGACACGGGAGCCACGTTTAAATATCTGAAGGGGTGTCATGTTGAAGACGGAGCAAGCTTGTTTTCTGCTGCTCCGGAGACGAGGACACAGAGCAATGGATTCAAATTACGGGAATAGAGATTCCACCCAGAACTTCCTGATGGAAAGAAGCCTCTTGGAAGGTTTATTGGTGACATGATACCCATGTTTAAATATCGGAAGGGGTGTCATGTTGAAGACGGAGCAAGCTTGTTTTCTGCTGCTCCAGAGACTAGGACACGGAGCAGTGGGTTCAAATTACGGGTAAAGAGGTTCCACCTGAACCTCAGGAAGCTTTGCTCAGCTTAGAAAACTTAGTTTGCTTTAGTCAGACCCCACCTGGAATAATCCTGAGTCCAGTTCTGGGCACCACAGTTCAGGAAGGAGATGGAGAAGCTGGAAGGTGTCCAGAGGAGGGCGAACAAAATGGTGGAGGGTCTGGAAGCCATGAAGTCCTCTGAGGAGCGGCTGAGGGATCTGTGGATGTTTAGTCTGCAGAAGAGAAGGTTAAGAGGGGACATGAGAGCCATGTTTAAATATTTGAAGGGAGGAAGGAGAGGGCTCGTTTTCTGCTGCTCCAGAGACGAGGACAAGGAGCAATGGCTTCAAACTCCAGGAAATGCAATTCCACCTAAATATTAGGAAGAACTTCCTGATGGTACAGTCAATTTGGGGGTGGACTTGGCTGCTGCCTCCATGGAGTGTGGTGGAGTCTCCTTCTTTGGAGGTTTTTAAGCAGAGTCTTTCCAAGGGAGGGCTTGGATGGGGTCTTCCTCCACGGCAGAAGGGGGTTGGACTGGATGACCCTTGGGGTCTCATCCAACTCTAGGATTCTGTGGTTCTAAGGACGTGTCTCTCCATGGATTTATCTGGCAGGGTGGTGGGACAGAGAGAAAGAATCTCCTTAGAGGGTTAAGAGGGGACATGAGAGCCATGTTTAAATATTTGAAGGGATGTCGTGTTGAAGACGGAGCCAGCTTGTTTCTGCTGCTCCAGAGACCAGGATGAGGAGCAATGGATTCAGGCTGCAGGAAAGGAGATTCCACCTGAACCTCAGGAAGAACTTCCTGACGGTCAGAGCTGTCCAGCAGTGGAATCTGCTGCTGCCTCCATGCCGTGTGGTGGGGTCTCCTCCTTCTTTGGAGGTTTTTAAGCAGAGTCTGTCCAAGGGAGTGCTTTGATGGTGTCTTCCTCCATGACAGCATGGGTATGATAGCTATTTTTAAATATTGGAAGGGATGTCATGTTGAAGACGGAGCCAGCTTGTTTTCTGCTGCTCCAGGGACTAGGACACGGAGCAATGGATTCAAGCTGCAGGAAAGGAGATTCGACCTAAACTTTATGAAGAACTTCCTGATGGAAAGAAGAGTGGGACCTGCTGCTGCTGCCTCCATGGAGTGTGGTGGGGTCTCCTCCTTCTTTGGAGGCTTTTAAGCAGAGTCTGGATGGCCATCTGTTGGGAATGCTTTGATGGGTGTTCCTGCGTAGCAGGGGGTTGGACTGGATGACCCCTAGGGTCTCTTCCAACTGTAGGATTGTATGATTCTGTCTGCTGCCGCCTCCATGGAGTGTGGTGGGGTCTCCTCCTTCTTTGGAGGCTTTTAAGCAGAGGCTGGGCGGCCATCTGTCCAAGGGAGGGCTTCCTGCAGGGCAGAAGGGGTTGGACTAGATGTCCCTGGGGGGTCTCTTCCAACTCTAGGATTGCTTGGACCAATGTGAGCGAATGGCAAAATGGCCGCTTGCCTCTGACCTTCCCCTCTTCCCTCCGCAGACCCCCCTGGACCACCAGGAGCTGCTCTGCGGTCAGATCGCCGGCATGGTCCATTGCGTGGAGGAGATTTCCGGCTCTCCGCCGGGCCTGATCCGTCTGCGGAAGCTCAAGTTTGCCGTGAAGGTGGATGAGAATTACCTCTGGGTGAGTCTGCCGCAAAGCATCCTTAATTAGGGACATGTTTAATTATTTGAAGGGATGTCACGTTGAGGACGGAGCCAGCTTGTTTCCTGCTGCTCCAGAGACCAGGACACGGAGCAATAGATCCAAAGATTCCACCTAAACTTTATGAACAGCGTTGGAACAGTGAAGAAGTTTTGGAAACTGTGCTGCCTTCGTCACTCGGTCTTGATTTGCTTTTAATTCGGTCGTCCTGAAAACCTTAACCTGTTGAATTCTTTATTTAATATTATTTTTTGCCGCTTTTGTCTAGGGCCCCCCCCTTTTTTTTTTTTTTTGGCTCTTCTTCCGGTTAAATTTTGTTTTAATTGGCAGACGTCGTTTCCTTAATTTCATTTTGCGTTCATTTTTAGGATTTTGGGTGCTGGAAATGTAAAGAATATTATTATAATTATACCTTTTTGGGTAAAAAAATAAATGACTTTTCTTGGAAGATTAATAGACCAGTGAGATTCGTCTGTAGTTTTTTCCCCCTAATATTCAAGCATCTCAGAGCATTGTGGAAAGATGGAGCAAGCTTGTTTTCTGCTGCTCCAGAGACCAGGACAAGGAGCAATGGATTCAAACTACAGGAAAAGAGATTCCATCTAAATCTTAGGAAGAAGATTTTTTTGTTCTGTGTCTTCAAGTTGTTTCCTTGAGGCTGAGAGTATGTGACTCAAGGTCACCTGGGGGGGCAGAATCGAACCCCGATCTCTGGGGTTGTAGTAGCTCAAACCACTACACCACACAGCCTCTCTAAATAAATATATTTTTTTCTGCATATTTTTTTTCCCAATTCCTTGGGGGTGTTTTTTTTTCCTGTTTTCTATTCCTTCCTCTTTTTCCCCCTATTTTCTTTTTTGTTGGTTTGTTTAATCTAAATTTTTTTATTGTGTGCGGGAAAAATCTTAATTAAAAAAAAGTTAAAATCAAATTGGGATGGAGAGCTATGTGTGATTTTTATGGGGTTTTTCCGCTCCATCTTCAAGCCCCTGTTTTCTATGCAGAAAATGGATTTCCCGTCCTAAAAACCTGCTCTTACTTATTTTATTTATTCTTCCCAGTTTCTTTTATGCTCCATAATTAATATTATTTTTATGCTTCATAATTAATCTTATTTATTTTAATTATTGTTCCCAGTTTCTTTTATGCTCCATAATTAATATTATTTTTATGTTTCATAATTAATCTTATTTATTTCATTTATTCTTCCCAGTTTCTTTTATGCTCCAGAATTAATATTATTTTTATGCTTCATAATTAATCTTATTTATTTCATTTATTCTTCCCAGTTTCTTTTATGCTCCATAATTAATATTATTTGTATGCTTCATAATTAATCTTATTTATTTTACTTATTGTTCCCGGTTTCTTTTATGCTTCCTAATTAATCGACGGTGATTTTGCTTTGGCTCCTGCGCCGTCCTGGAGTTTGTATTTCAGGGAAGGACTAGGAAATTCTGGATATTCCTCCCTAAACTACAAATCCCAGGATGGGATTTGCAGAATTATGATGCTATAATTCAGTTTATAATCCGCTTCTCCTCCTCTGCAGAAAACCTATTTTCCTGGGCAGGAAACAGGCAGTTTTCCCCAAAAAATACATCACGGGTATTGCTTGTCGGGAGCAGTTTTTCTGCAGCAGTTTCGGAACGCGGCGAAGGGACTTATTTTTTCCCCCCTCCAGAGTGGGGGAGAAATTATATTAATTATTCCTCTTTAAATGCATGGAGAAGATAGTGAAGGTTGTATATTCTGGTTTTGTGTGTGCGCGAAACCCTCACAAGGAAGTGATTAAGTGGGCAGGAAGAATCATAGAATCATAGAGTTGGAGGGGACCCCCAGGGGCCATCCAGTCCAATCCCCTTCGGCCATGCAGGGAGACACTAAGCACCCCCAGCAAATGCCCCTTTAGCCTCTTTTTTAAAACATCCAAAGAAGGAGGAGACTCCACCACACTCCAGGTCAGCATATTCCACTGCTCTTTCCATTAAGATTTAGGTGGAGACTCTTTTCTTGTCGTTTGAATCCATTGCTCCTCGTCCTGGTCTCTGGAGCAGGAGAAAACAAGCTTGCTCCATCTCCTCAAATATTTAAACATGGCTCTCATGTCCCCTCTTAACCTTCTCGCCTGCAGACTAAACATCCCCAGCTCCCTCAGCCGCTCCTCGTGGGGCTTCATAGCTTCCAGACCCTCCACCATTTTGGTCCCACGCCCCAACTTGTCCATCTCCTTCTTGAAATGAGGTGCCCAGAACTGGACTCAGTATTATTCCAAATGAGGCCTAACCAAAGGAGACTAGAGTGGTACCATTACCTCCCTCAATCTGGACACCATGCTCGTATTGATGCAACCAAGAATCGCATTGGCCTTTTTAGCTGCTGCATCACACTGCTGGCTTGCATTCAGCTTGTGGTCCACCAAGACTCTGAGATCCCTTTCACATGTTTCCCATCCTATATTTATTTTAAGAACTTCTTGATGGCTAGAGCTGTCCAGCAGAGGAGTCTTCTGCTGCCTCCATGGAGTGTGGTGGAGTCTCCTCCTTCTTTGGAGGCTTTTAAGCAGAGGCTGGATGGACATCTGTTGGGGATGCTTTGATGGGTGTTCCTGCATGGCAGGGGGTTGGACTGGATGGCCCCTGGGGTCTCCTCCAACTCTAGGGTTCTTTGATTCTATCTGCTGCTGCCTCCATGGAGTGTGGTGGGGTCTCCTCCTTCTTTGGAGGCTTTTAAGCAGAGGCTGGATGGACATCTGTTGGGGATGCTTTGATGGGTGTTCCTGCATAACAGGGGGTTGGACTGGATGGCCCCTGGGGTCTCCTCCAACTCTAGGATTCTTTGCTTCTATAAATCCTAGAGTTGGAAGAGACCCCCAGGGGTCATCCAGTCCAACCCCTTTCTGCCATGCAGGAACAGACCCCATCAAAGCATTCCCAACAGAATCCATCTCCTTGTCCACTTTTTTGGGGGGAAAGGGACCTTGCCCCACCTTTCAGCTCCCCCAAAATCCTCCCCGCTCCCCGTTTAAAGCCTCTTGTCCGTTCCAGGTTCTCGGGTGCACGTCCGACCTCCCCGACGTGAGCTGCCAGCAATTCCTGGAAAAGCTGATCGGACTTTTCCGCTTTTACAACGGTCCCGTTTGCCAGGCGTACCTGGTGAGTTATGCATCCTCCTTCCTCTCCTTTGCACCCCAGCTTCTCACCCACGGCCTCAATCCGCAGGGCGCTCTCTAGGGCGGCTTCCGCAGCCTCCGGACATATCTTAGGATCATGGTGTCTGGACCGAGGAAAGTTATAGATCCGTACTATCCTGCTTTGCTTAGACCCCATCTGGCATAATCATAGAATCCTAGAGTTGGTAGAGACCCCAGGGGTCATCTAGTCCAACCCCCTGCTAAGCAGCAACAGCCATCAAAGCATTCCGAACAGATGGCCATCCAACCTCTGCTTAAAAATCTCCAAAGAAGGAGGAGACTCCACCACACTCCAAGGCAGCCTATTCCACTGCCGGACAGCTCTGACCATCAGGCAGTTCTTCCTAAGGTTCAGGTGGAATCTCTTTTCCTGTAGTTGGAATCCATTGCTCCTTGTCCTCGTCTCTGGAGCAGCAGAGAACAAGCTTGCTCCATCCTCAACATGACATCCCTTTAAATATGGCTATCATGTCCCCTTTTCTGTGGACTAAACATCCCCAGCTCCCTCAGCCGCTCTTCATAGGGCTTCATGGCTTCCAGACCCTCCACTATTTTGTTCGCCCTCCTCTGGACACCTTCCAGCTTGTCCATCTCCTTCTTGAATTGAGGTGCCCAGAACTGGACACAGGATTATTCCCAATGAGGAATAGAGTGGCACTATTAGTTCCCTCGATCTAGACACCATACTTCTATTGATGCAGCCAAGAATCGCATTGGCTTTTTCAGCTGCTGCATCACACTGCTGGCTGTCATCTGCAAATTTGATCAGCGTGCCCTCTTTTAAAATGTAAAATCTTTAAATAGTAAGAGTTACAGGGTCAGTAGATTGGGGGAAAGGCTCATAGAAGTAGTATATCTTGACTCTCAACGATGTTTTCGATGAGTAAATCTAAACTTCGTGTTTCCATCCTTCTCAGGAGCGTACAAAAGAGGACTTGCAGCGCGAGTGGGAACGGTACGTGGACCACCTCCAGTGCAACACCAGTGACCTCCATCGGATCTTCAACTCCCTCTGGGCCTTAGATAAAACCAAAGTAATAATAATTATTGTTATTATTAATTATTATTATTTCTTATTATTATCATTTTTTGCAAGTCAGAATTGCTATTAACAACCTGTTTGGACCTATTAGCCTATCTTGCACATTTAGATTTACTGTGAAAATAAATAATTAAAATAAAATAAAATAAAATAATGAATAAATAATTAATTAATAATAAATAATAGGCAACAAGGACTAACTCCAATTTTATTTTGGGATCTGACGGCTAGTTGTTACTATTCACTGCTGGTAATAGGGGCAGGAACCGATTTTTAGTTATATATAATTGCAGTTTAATTTTATATTTGTACATCTATTTTTTTTTTAAATATTGTATCGTTGTGCAATTTAGTTTTACACCTTTTTTGGTGCGGTTTTTGTATTTTTTGCAAATATTGCTCTACTTGGTTTCTTCCTTGTCTTCTCTAAATATTCAAAATAAAACATTATAGGGGGGAAAATAAAAGGAAAGTCCCTTCCTTTCCCCTTTGAGCGTCCAAATATCCCTTCCGCCCCAAACGGAGACGCCTTAATGACCTCTTTGTGCCCCTTTCTTTCAAGGTGGAACCTCTGCTGCTGCTGAAAGCTGCCCTGATCCTTCAGAGCTGCCAACGGGTTGTCCACGTCCGCGCCGGTTGCATCCTCTACAAGGGGCTGTGAGTATGTGGGCGAGAGCTCGTTTTCCATCAAATGATGGAGTTCGAAGGGGTCTCCAGGGCCCCCTGCTCAGTGTAGGATCTCCAGAACATCCCTTCCAGGTGGCTCTCCAGCCAGTTCTCTGAAGACATCCAGAGAAGGAGACCCTACACCATCTCGTAGAAACCTAGAGTTGGAAGAGACCTCATGGGGCCATCCAGTCCATCCCTATTCAGCCACAGAGGATGTCACCATCCAAGCCCTCCTGTGGACAGATGGCCGTCCAGCCTCTGCTTAAGAACCTCCAAAGAAGGAGGAGACTCCACCACACTCCATGGAGGCAGCAGAATATTCCATTTTGACCATCAGGAAGTTCTTCCTGAGGTTCAAATGGAATCTCCTTTCCTGCAGCTCCGTGTCCTAGTCTCTGGAGCATCAGAAAACAAGCTCTGACCATCAAAGAAGTTCTTCCTGAGGTTCAGGTGGAATCTCCTTTCCTGCAGCTTGAATCCATTGCTCCTCGTCCTGGTCTCTGGAGCAGCAGAAAACAAGCCCTCTCCTTCCTCTACGTGGCATCCCTCCAAATATTTAAACACATCATGTCCCCTCTGTTTAGAAGCCTCCAAAGAAGGAGACTCCACCCAAGTTGGAAGAGGTCATCCAGTCCAACCCCCTTCTGCCATTCAGGAGGACCCCATCCAAGCCCTCTCTTGGACTGATGGCCATCCAGCCTCTGCTTAAAAACCTCCAAAGAAGGAGGAGACTCCACCACACTCCATGGAGGCAGCTGCATATTCCACTCTGACCATCGGGAAGTTCTTCCTGAGGTTGAGGTGGAATCTCCTTTCCTGCAGCTTGAATCCGTTGCTCCATGTCCTGGTCTCTGGAGCAGCAGAAAACAAGCTTGCTCCATCTACAACATGACACCCCTTCAAATATTTAAACATGGCCATCATGTCCCTTTTCCACCTTCTCTTCTGCAGACTAAACATCCCCAGCTCCCTCAGGTGCTCCTCAGAGGGCTTCATACCTTCCAGACCCTCCACCATTTTGGTTGCCCTCCACCTTCCAGCTTGTCCACATGAGGTGCCCAGAACTGGACACCTCCAAAGAAGCGGTCTCTTCCTCCTTTGGAGGTTTTTAGAGAGAGATTGGATGAGCATCTTCTGTAGGATCACGAAGGTGGAAGAGACCCCAAGGGCCATCCAGTCCAACCCCGTTCTGCTGTGCGTGGAAGACCATGTCAAAGGATGCTGGACGGGTAGCCAGAAGTAAAGAATCCGCTGCTGCCTCTGTGGAGTGTCCTGGGGTCTCCTCCTTTGGATGGGTAGATGGCCATCTGCCCAAGGGAGGACTTGGATGGTGGCAGAAGGGGTCTGGACTGGATGGCCTCTTGGGCTGTCCTCCAATGCCAGGATCCTAAATGGAAAAATCCTAAAGATAAACAATTCATGAAAGTTTTAAATTGCATGCATGTGGGTTCCACAATCGGACAGTTCCAACCGTCAGGAAGTTCTTCCTGAGGTTCAGGTGGAATCTCCTTTCCTGCAGCTTGAATCCATTGCTCCGTGTCCTGGTCTCTGGAGCAGCAGAAAACAAGCTCTGACCATTAAGGAAGTTCTTCCTGAGGTTCAGGTGGAATCTCCTTTCCTGCAGCTTGAATCCATTGCTCCGTGTCCTGGTCTCTGGAGCTGCAGAAAACAAGCTTGCTCCATCTTCAACATGACACCCCTTCAAATATTTAAACACGGGCATCATGTCCCGTCTTAACCTTCTCTTCTAAACCTACCCAGCTCCCTCAGCCACTCCTCATAGGGGGCTTCATGCCTTCCAGACCCTCCACCATATTGGTTACGTCGTCTGGACACGCTCCAGCTTGTCCATCTCCTTCTTGAAATCAGGTGCCCCAAAACTGTACACGGGATTATTCCAGGTGAGGTCTGACCAAAGCAGAACAGAGTGGTACCATTAACCTCCCTCGATCTGGACACCATACTCCTATCGATGCAACCGAGAATCATGTTGGCTTTATTGGCTGCTGCATCACACTGCTGGCTCAAGTCAACTGAGGACAAAGGAGGAATATAGAAGGAAACTGGAATATTTTAAAAGTAACTAGAAAACGTGGGAAGGCTGAGGATTACCGTATTTGCTGGGGTATAAGACTCGCTTTCCCCTGTTTGAAAATGGGATGTGTCTTATACACCGGTGTATCTTATACATCAGCAAGTAGTATCTGCTGGCACATAAATGGGGTGCATTCACACCTTTCCAAGGAGGGGTCTTTTGCCAAAAACGGGTCAGAATAGATGGCCCTTTTGGTCTCTTGCAGCCCGATGATTTATATCCTGTTATAGGATTTATATCCTATTATTATTTATATCCTATTTATATCCTATTATTTGGGACTTAGAATCATAGATTCATAGACTTCAGGGGGCTCCCAGCTGTTTAAAACAAACATACTTAAAAAATTGACGGCATACAGAAGTTTAAAAAAAATCATAAAACAGCAACAAAGTCCAACAAACTATAGGATGGCTGTTTCTACCCTAAAAATAAATAAAAATTTAAATTTTCAAATAATATTTTTCTTTCCTCGCTTGTAGAAAAATAGCAACGAGGGCGAATCTGGGATGGGAAGTTTTAAATTAGATGCCGTCTCTTTTTGTTCTTGCTCAGTATAATTGGATTATTAGTTTAATTTAAGTATGGACTATATATATATATATATATATCAAAAGCTGAATGTGAGCCAGCAGTGTGATGCGGCAGCCAAGAAAGCCAACCCGATTCTTGGTTGCATCAATAAGAGTATGGTGTCTAGATTGAGGGAGGTAATGTACCACTCTATTCTGCATTGGTTATATATATAATTATATATATATAAAATTTTCTCTCTGTGTATGTTTAGTGTAAAATTATATGGAAGTTGATTTTGGGGTTTCTCTCTGCTATATCTTGGTTTGCTTGTTTGATGCATTTGTGTCACTTTTTAAAATCTCAAAATAAATAATCATCCAGATGGCATATAAGCAAGGCACGTGTCGCCGTGGCCGGTTCCAACTCCCCAAGCAACGGACGCGGCTCACACGCAAGCCAAGAAAAATGATACGACCTCCGAGAAATCTTCACGGGCGCTTCTGCTGATACCGTTTCCTTTCTTCTGTTATTTTTTCTCCAGGGTTGTCAGCAGCCAGCTTCCGCCCAACCTCACCGCCTGGGTTTTGCTCCAAGAAGCAGAGGTACGTCTCACCTGAGAGCAAGCCGATTTGTCTGAAAGTAATTGCATTCTGTCAGGCTTCTGGTCCTCGTGAAAACCAGAGGAATCATAGAATCCTAGAGTTGGAAGAGACCCCAGAGGGCATCCAGTCCAACCCCCTGCTATGCAGGAACACCCATCAAAGCATTCCCAACGGATGGCCCTCCAGCATCTGCTTGAAAGCCTCCAAAGAAGGAGACTCCACTACAATGATCATAGAATCCTAGAGTTGGAAGGTACCCCCAGGGGCCATCCAGTCCAACCCCCTTCTATGCAGGAACACTCATCAAAGCATTCCCAACAGATGGCCATCCAGTCTCTACTTAATCATAGAATCATAGAAATCAACAAACGTACTTAAAACAAACATACTTAAAAACCTCCAAAGAAGGAGGAGACAGCTGTGACCGTCAGGAAGTTAGGTGGAATCTCCTTTCCTGCAGCTTGAATCCATTGCTCCTTGTCCTGGTCTCTGGAGCAGCAGAAAGCAAGCTTTCTCCATCTTCAACATGACATCTCTTCAAATACTTAAACATGGCTATCATGTCCCCTCTTAACCTTCTCTTCTGCAGACTAAACTTCCCCAGATCCCTAAGGCGTTCTTTGTAGGGCTTCATGGCTTCCAGACCCTCCACCATTTTGGTCGCCCTCCTCTGGACACGTTCCAGTTTGTCCATCTCCTTGAACGGAGGTGCGCAGAACTGGACACAGGATTATTCCAAATGAGGCCTCACCAATGCGGAATAGAGTGGCACTATTACCTCCCTTGATCTATACACTGTACTCTTATTGATGCAACCAAGAATCGCATTGGCCTTTTTAGCTGCTGCATCACACTGCTGACTCATGTTCAACTTGTGATCTCCCAAGACTCCCAGATCCTTTTCACACGGACTGCTATCCAGCCACACGTCCCCCATCCTATACTTGTGACTTTCATTTTTTTTCTGCCCAAGTGCAGGACCCTACATTTCTCTATGTTGAAATCCATTTTGTGAGCTTTGGCCCAGCTCTCCAATCTGCCAAGGTCATATTGAATTCTGATCCTGTCCTCTGGAGTATTAGCAACCCCTCCCAATTTGGTGTCATCTGCAAATTTGCTCAGCCTGCCCTCCACTCCTTTGTCAAAAAAAAAAAAAGTCTTTTATGAAAAAAATGCACATTTTCCAGTTGCCCTGCTGCCCTGTTTCCCAGAAGCACTTATTTTAGAATCGTGGAATTGTCGAAACATAAAGTTGGAAGTGACCCCAATCTCCTTGCTTTGTCTTGGGGCCAGGACTGTAGCAACACAGAATCCTAGAGTTCGAAGAGACCCCCAGGGGCCATCCAGTCCAACCCCCTTCTGCCATGCAGGAACAAACCCTCAAAGCCGCTCCGGCAAATGGCCGCCCCGTCTCTGCTTAAAAACCTCCAAAGAAGGAGGAGGCTCCTTCCACTCCCAATATTCCACTCCCAAACTCCTCTTTGCATCTGGAATTTCTTCCTGAGGTTTCGGTGGGATCTCTTTCCCTGCAGTTTGAATCCGTTGCTCCGCATCCTCGCCTCTGGAGCAGCAGAGAACGAGCTTGCTCCGTCTTCAATGTGACATCCCTTCAAATATTTAAACGTGGCTCTTCTTAACCTTCTTTTTGTAAGCCAAACATACCCAGCTCCCTAACCCCGTCTTTAGCAAAGCAAGTGACACAACAACTCCCCCCAAAGTCTAGGTTGGTTACAAGTTCTATACCTGGTCATACAAATTTTGGCACTCATAGCCAGGATTGGTTAAATTTTTGGTACATAACAAATCCTCTCACCTGCACAAGCATTTCCCCAGCCTTGCAATTATTTTCGTATCTTTCATCACAGGAGCAAAAGAAAGTTCCTGCCCCCTTATCTATGAACGGCGAATCCTCATAACACCTTCTTGCTGCTTTTCTGTTTCACCCATTGACAAATTTCTTTTTTGCTCCCATTGCAAAGGGTTAGCGTCCAGCAATTAAGCAGCCGTAGCCTTGAGATTTTGCAGGCAGTACTTAACGATGGATCCATAACGATTATAGTCATGCATGTGACTTGGACGAAGGAGTAGAGAGCACGCTGATCAAATTTGCAGATGACCCCATATTGGGAGGGGTTGCTAATACCCCAGAGGGCAGGATCGGACTTCAGAACGACCGTAACCGATTGGAGGACTGGGCCAAGGCTAACAAAATGAGTTTTAACAGAGAGAAATGTAAGGTCCTGCACTTAGGCGCAGAGAATGGAATGGACAAATATAGGATGGGGGACACGTGGCTGGATAGCAGTACGTGTGAAAGGGATCTGGGGCTGGATAGCAGTACGTGTGAAAGGGATCTGGGAGTCTTGGTGGACCACAAGCGGAACATGAGCCAGCACCGTGATGCAGCAGCTAAAAAGGCCAACACCATCCTTGGTTGCAGCAATAGGAGTATGATGTCTACATCAAGGGAGGTAATGGTACCACTCCATTCTTCGTTGGTTAGACCTCATCTTGAATCCTGTGTCCAGTTCTGGGCACCTCGATTCAAGAAGGAGATGGACAAGCTGGAGCGTGTCCAGAGGAGGGCAACCAAAATGGTGGAGGGTCTGGAAGCCATGAAGCCCTCTGAGGAGGGGCTGAGGGAGCTGGGGATGTTTAGTCTGCAGAAGAGAAGGTTGAGAGGGGATATGATAGCCATGTTTAAGTATTTGAAAAGATGTCCTATGAAGGATGGAGCAAGCCTGTTTCCTGCTGCCCCAGAGACTAGGACAGGGAGCAATGGATTCAAAGTACAGGAAAAGAGGTTCCATCTAAACCTTAGGAAGAACTTTAGTGGAATCCGCTGCCTCCATGGAGTGGGGTGGGGTCTCCTCCTCCTTTGGAGGTTTTTAAGCAGAGGCTGGGCGGCCATTTGCTGGGGGTGCTTTGATTGCATATTCCTGCCTGGCAGAAGAGGGTTGGACTGGATGTCCCCTGGGGTTCCTTCCAGCAATATGATTCTATGAAGACACTTTTAAAGAAACATTCTTGGAATCTCCCTTTTTTAGCTAATATCCCCCACCATTTTGTGGAGGCGTTGGCATCGCGGGGGGACCCCTGAGTCACCCACATTTTGGGTGACTCAGGAGTCAGGACTCCCATTTTGCTCCAATTCTGGACTCTCCCGGTGGGAGAGAGAAATGCATTTCTTCCCCTAAATAAAGTTGGATCCCTGACTGACTAATTTTCCCTGGTGTGGCCGGAAGAAACAATTCACACCACATGAGCCAGCAGTGTGATGCGGCAGCTAAAAGGACCAATGCGATTCTGGGCTTGAAGGTGTTTTAAAAAAATATCTGCTTCCATTCTAGGGTGAGGTAGAGAACGGGAAGTCGGTGCGAAACGAGGAGGGTAAGTGTTTACACGGGGAGGATGTTTTTTGGGTGCGGATTTGGCTGTGGCGTGAGCGAGGCGATTCCCAGCAAAGTTTTCCTGCTGTTTTTTCCCTGGTTTATGGACATCAGGTTGTTATTGTGTGCCTTCAGCCTCATTTCTGACTTAGGATCGCCTTTGGGGTGAATTCGAACTCGGGTCTCAGGACTTGTGGTCCCGTCAAACAGCTACAAAGCATTCTGGCTGTCATGGAAGTCTTAAGACACACCTATGACGGGGAGTTCTTGTCCAAAGAAAAAAAAAGAATATGGGTTTCTAGGGCTAGCAGGGTCACCCCGAAAGATGGGGGGCCCTTGAGGTCCTCCAGCCGTACCTGCAGAAATTGGGGAATTAATTGGCGCTAATTAGAAGGGCTGAAAGAGGCAGGGTGAGCAAGATTGCCTTTAAGTCTGGGGCAATAATATTGTTTTTTTCTTCTTTTTCTAGGAATAAAGTGTTTTTAATAACATTTAATATTATATTAATAAAATATAATAATATTTAAATATTTAATAATTTCTCTTTCTTTTTCTAGGAAGTCTTCCACCGCCGTCAGACGAACCGGCGTTGCCTCCGGGGGTCCGGATCGTCCCCGTTTTCCTCTCGGAAGAGGAAGCCGCCCTCCTCCGAGAATTCCCTGTGGAATGGATGTCCAGGTGAGACGGGGGGAAAAAAAAAGAAAAGAAAACTACAAATCCCAGAGCACCATAGGACAAATCCCAGAGCACCATAGGACAGAGCTGTGCAGTTTTTGGCAAGGCCCTCATAGGCTTTAGCGGGCCTAACCACTGTTTGGCAGAGGACTTTATGTTATGGAAACTACAGATCCCAAGGACGTGGAGCCTGAGCAGTTAAGGGATGGGTCGGAGTCCTTTGAACCTATGGACTCCTGGGACTTGTAGTTTCCGATAATTTGGAAATAAAATTATTCTGTTTTTTCTCACTACAGGGTCCAGAGCGAAGACGAGCCGGGAAACACGGGTGCGAAACGCGACGCCCCGCTCGGCGGTGGCCCCGCCGCCCTGGTGAGGATGGCCTTGTACGTCCACCGCGTCCAGGGCTTGGTGCTCTGCCTCGTGGCCGAAGAACCGTTTGCAGAGGCCGAGGACGTGGTAAAAGACTCTTCTTTCTCAGCTTTTCTTCACATTTTAATATTTACTAATATTTAGTAATATTAGTAATAAATATTCACTAATATTTACTAATTTTAGTGCAGAGACAACAGAATAATTCACAACTACGCGAAAGACAACTTTCTTTTTCCATCCGTTGTCTCCTGACTCAGCCGTGTGTCGTTATGCGTGTCCCAGCGGACAATATCAGAATTCAAAATGACCTTGGCAAACTAGAGAGCCAGGCCAAAAGACATTGGGCGCTACACTTGGGAAGAAAGAATGAAATGCACAGATATACCATGGGAGATACTTGGCGTGGAAACAGTCCATGTGAAAGGGATCTTTCGGGGGTCTTAGTGGACCGCAAGCTGGACACGAGCCAGCTGTGTGATGCAGCAGCTAAAAAGGCCAACACGATTCTGGGCTACATCAGTAGGATTATAGTGTCAAGATCAAGAGAGGTAATGGTACCACTTTATTCTGCTTTGGTTAGACCTCACCTGGCATAATCCAGTTCTGGGCACCTCATTTCGAGAAGGAGATGGAGAAGCTGGAAGGTGTCCAGAGGGGGGCGACCAAAATGGTGAAGGATCTGGAAGCCATGAAGCCCTATGAGAAGCGGCTTAGGGAGCTGGGTATGTTGAGTCTGCAGAAGAGAAGGTTAAGAGGAGGCATGAGAGCCATGTTTAAATGTTTGAAGGGATGTCATGTTGAAGATGGAGCAAGCTTGTTTTCCGCTGCTCCAGAGACCAGGACACGGAGCAATGGATTCGAGCTGCAGGAAAGGCGATTCCACCTGAACCTGAGGAAGAACTTCGTGACGGTGAGAGGTGTCCGGCAGTGGAAAATGGAGTGTGGTGGAGTCTCCTTGGAGATTTTTAAGCAGAGGCTGGATGGCCATCAGTCCAAGGGGTCTTGGATGGGGTCTTCCTGAATGGGCAGAAGGGGGTTGGACTGGATGGCTCCTAGGGGTCTCTTCCAACTCCATGTTTCTATGATTCAGCCTTTCACCATTTTGGTTGCCCTCCTCTGGACACGTTCCAGCTTGTTGACATCCTTCTTGAATTGAGGTGCCCAGAACTGGACACAGGATTATTCCAGATGAGACCCAACCAACGCAGAATAGAGGGGTACGATTACCTCCCTTGATCTGGACACCATACTCCTATCGATGCAACCAAGAATCACATTGGCTTTTTTTGCTGCCGCATCACACCGCTGGCTCATGTTCAGCTTGTGGTCTTCCAAGACTCCCTTTCACACGTCCTGCTATCCAGCCACGCGTCCCCCATCCTATATTTGTGCCTTCCATTTTTTCTGAGCTTACATTTCTTCCTGTTGAAATTCATTTTGTGAGCTTTGGCCCAGCTCCCTGATCTGTCACGGTTGTTTTGGATTCTGACCCGGGAAGGAGAAGGAGACTGAACCCATCATCTTTCAATCCCTGCTGAAATAAAATGGTCTTTACCTCCCTGGGGAAAGATGGAGGTCAACCCAACCTCATCAAGGGGGGGTCTCATGTCCTCACTAGATGAGCCTGTGAAGATTGGAAGACCCCAGCAAACTCATAGGGGAGGATACGGGCTTAGTTTGTTTTGTTTTTTCCTTTTATTATGAATCACGCGCTTCGTATACATTAATATATACTGCTTTACTATTGTATGTGATGCAGCAGCAAAAAAAGCCAATGTGATTATTACAGGGAATTTTTTTTTTTAACAACCATACTTTTACAACCTATCCGAGTCCCCCAGCCCCTAAATGGCTGACTGAATTTCAGAGACCTGGGATATAATCTTAATCTTAATCTTATTATTATTATATATATTTATTGGTTTTATACGGGCTTATTTTGGGGCTTTCTAGGGCCATGGCTTTGGGCTGTGGGTTGGGGCTCCCTGGTGACGAATTGGGATTTTCCCCTCTTCTCCTTTTCCTCCCGGCAGTTCCACAGCAGCCTGGCTTCCCTCAATGGTCTGGAGGCCCACCTCAAGGAGACCCTCCCCAGGGACGGCCTCCCCCCACCCAAAGCCACCTACGCCTTCGCCCACTACGACTCTGTCCAGAAGATCCTCACCGGTGAGCCCAGGACGCCGGGAGGGGGCCCTTCGGGGCCGGCAGGGAGGGAGGGAAGGTGGGGTCATGGGGCATGGGCGAGCGGGGGGGGCTCCGGGGGGGTCAAAGGGCGGCAAGGTCTGAGCCTCGCTCTTGGCCCCCTTGGTGGGACTGACCCCAAGGAGAAGGACAACAAGGCTCTGGGTTTGCAAGAGAGGGGATTTTGAGTCCCCCTCCTCACCGTATTAATCTGCAGTCTTCCTTCCTTCCTCCCTCCCTTCCTTCCCTCCCTCCCTTCCTTTTCCTTCCTTCCTTCCTTCCTTCCTTCTTCTCTTCCCTCCTTCTTTCCTCCCCTTTCTTTCCTGCCTTCCCTCCTCCTTCCTTCCTTCCTTCCTTCCTTCCTTCCTTCCTTCCTTCCTTCCTTCCTTCCTTCTTTCCTTCATCCCCTCCTTCCTTCCTTTGTCCTTCCTTCCTTATTTCTGTCCCTCCCTCCCTCTTTCATTTCTTCCCTTGTTCTCCTTCCTTCCTTCCTTCCTTCCTTCCTTCCTTCCTTCCTTCCTTCCTTCCTTCCTTCCTTCCTTTGTTCTTCCTCCTTTTCTCCTTGCCTAAATTTTCCTTCCTTCATTCCCTCTTTCCTTCACTTGTCCATCCATACTTCCTTCTTTCCTCCTTCCTTCTCTTGTCCTTCTTTCCTTTTTCCTTCCTTCTTTCCCTCGTTCATCCTTCCTTCCTTCATCTTCTCCTTCCTTCCCTCCTCCTCCCTTCCTTATTTTCTCCTCATCTTGCTTTTCCGTCCTTCAATTTTCCTTCCTTTCCTCCTCCCTCCCTCCTTTCTTTTCTTCCTTCCTTCCCTTGTCTTTCCTTTCCTTTTCTTCTTTCTTTCTTTCTTTCTTTCTTTCTTTCTTTCTTTCTTTCTTTCTTTCCTTCCTTCCTTCCTTCCTTCCTTCCTTCCTTCCTTCCCGTTTCCTTTGACCCTTCTTTCGCCCTTCCCTTCCTTTTCCTCCCTCTCTTTCTTCCTTCCCTCCCTCCCTTTTCCATCCATCCGTCCTTCCTTCCCTCCTTCCCTTTTCCTTCCTTCCTTCCTTCCTTCCTTCCTTCCCTCCCTCCCTCCTTCCATTCCTTTTCCTTCCTTCTTTCCTTCCTTCCTTCCCTCCCTCCCTCTTCCTTCCCTCCCTCCCTCCCTCCTTCCTTCCCTCCCTCCATTCCATTTCCTTCCTTCCTTTCTTCCTTCCTTCCCTCCCTCCCTCCCTTTCCTTCCTTCCTTCCCTCCCTCCATTCCATTTCCTTCCTTCCTTCCTTCCTTCCCTCTCTCCCTCCATTCCTTTTCCTTCCCTCCCTCCCTCCCTCCTTCTTTCCTTCCTTCCTTCCTTCCCTCCCTCCCTCTTCCTTCCTTCCCTCCCTCCCTCCCTCCCTCCTTCCTTCCCTCTCTCCATTCCATTTCCTTCCTTCCTTCCCTCCCTCCCTCCCTCCCTCCCTCCCTCCCTTCTTCCTTCCTTCCTTCCTTCCCTCCCTCCATTCCATTTCCTTCTTTCCTTCCTTCCCTCCCTCCCTCCCTCCCTCCCTCCCTCCCTCCCTTCCTTCCTTCCTTCCTTCCTTCCTTCCTTCCTTCCTTCCTTCCTTCCTTCCTTTCCTTTCCCCTCCCTTCCTCCCTCCCTCCCTCTTTCCTCTCCAGCCAACTTCCTGCCCTCCGCCGGCCCCCAAGACCGGCCCCTCGTGCGGGCGGCCAGCCGGATCCACGCCAGCTTTGCCCAGCTGCCGGCCGCTTCCGAAATGACCATCAGGTGAGGCCGGAGGGGGGGTTGCCGACCTCTGGGAAGTTCGGACGGATGGACGGCTATAAAGGAAGTTACATCGTGCAAAACTATTAAACAAATACTATTAAACAAGTCATTTAAAGATAGAGCCCTTAAAGAGAAGAAGGACAAATGCAGACAACGCAGCGCTTTCTGAAACCCCCTTTTAGGGCCAGATCTGTTCAATGGAAGGACACTTTGGAGGGCGACGGTCTACGTTCTCTCAGCGGGGAGTTCCAGAGATCCCGGGAGCAACCACGGAGAAGGCCGTGTCTTCTGCGTTCCTCCCAGATGTCCCTCTGAGGGTGGTGGGAGAGAAGACAAACATACCTCCCTGAGAGGGGAGTCTCAGAGAGTCTGGGGTAAGCCACCGAGAAGGCTTCTTGTGGTCCCACCAGATGTGATGGTGGTGGGGAAGAGAGAAGAACCTCCCCAGACAGTCTGCGGTGAGGTCCCTAGGAGGGTGAATGTGATATTTGCCTGCCTAGACACCGCCTGGCTTCTCCGGGAAGGGAGTTCTGGAGAACCTGGAAGCAGCCCCCAAGAAGGCCCTGTTCTCCCCATGTTCCCACCAGAAGTTCTTGAGAAGGTGGTGTGACACAAGGAAGGGCTTTCCCAGAAGATCCCAAGACACAACAGCCTCGGCATGAACTGTATCTGGCTTCATAGAATCCTAGAATCCTAGAGTTGGAGGAGACCCCAGAGGCCATCCAGTCCAACCCCCTGCTATGCAGGAACACCCATCAAAGCATTCCCAACAGATGGCCATCCAGTCCCTGCTTAGAAACCTCCAAAGAAGGAGGACACTCCACCACTCTCCCAGGCAGTATATTCCATTCCTGGACAGTCCTGACCATCAGGAGGTTCTTCCTGAGGTTCAAGTGGAACCTCTTTTCCTGCAGCTTGAATCCATTGCTCCTTGTCCGGGTCTCTGGAGCTGCAGAAAACGAGCTTGCTCCATCTTCAACATGACATCCCTTCAAATATTTAAACACAGCTGTCATGTCCCCTCTTAACCTTCTCTTCTGCAGACTAAACATACCCTAAACATAATAATTTAAGTCATTTCAACTCAACTCCGCCCAACTCAATTATTTTAATTCAATTCCAACCCAACCCAAGACGTCAGTTGAGGATACGGTCCTCCAGAAAACCCGGATCTGAGCTCTTTTATAGGTCAAAGCAAGCCAGAAACAGACTGGCAACAAGTGGGAATTATTATAAGAAAGAAGTTTTGTCCTTCTTCTATAGCCACCCCAATTAACAAAAAAAATTGGAAAAAATAATTGAAAATTATGAAAAAAGAAAATTGGCTTAACTTTTGTCATTTGGAAAATCATATTTTATATTTATACATTGGCTATATTCTATTTTAGCTTATTGTAAGCTGCCGTACTAGTAATAAATACTACTACTAATAATAAAATAATAAATATATTTATATAAAATTTATATAAATTTATATATATAATATACATATATATATATATATATATATATTTATATAAAATATATTTATTTTATAAATAAGTAAAAATAATGAAAAACCAAATAATAAAAATTAATAATTAATAATTAATTAATAATTAATACTAAATTAATAATGAAATGAGTAACCAGCTTTCTGTCCCACACAGAAACGCCACCACGGCCGTCTACGCGTGCAGGAACGCCGTCCAAGAAACCTACTTCCAGCACGTCGGCTCCCCGCTGCGCAACTCCGGCGTCCCAAATCCTCACGACAACGTTTTCGGGTTGCCCGGCAAGGCCAAACAGAAGCTGCTGAAGCACGGCGTGAACCTCCTCTGAAAAGCCCGACGACGGTTCCACCACCACGTTCCCGACGGGAGGGGGGAAAAATAAAAAAGAACGCGATTCCAACCTAAAGCTGCGCAGATTCCCGCGAATTTCGGAATTCTTGCACTTGCTGGGAAAACCAGGTTTCATTGCGGTGGGTTTTGAGAAGAAGAATTTATTTGAGGTCTTCTGCCGAAGCCGAGTGAGACCTAATCTTGGCCGCAGCATCACCAATGGGATGAAAAATATAATATTCCGAATATATAAATATAATATTCCGAATATATAAATATAATATTCCGAATATATAAATATAATATTCCGAATATATGAATATAATATTCCGAATATATAAATACAATATTTCTCTTTTTAAAAAATCATTTTTGGAATTTGCTGGAAAAACACTTTTTTTTTGTATTGGTGCATTTTGACCAAAGAGAAGGTGTCGAACCATCAGGTGGACCTTCTCAGAAGCCAAGTTAGACCTGATATGGGCAACCTGGGCACCAAATTCCCGACGGGAAGGAGAGAGCGAGATTCCAATCTAAAGCTGCGCAGACCTCTAGGAGCTTCCTTTTAAAAATATTTTGTTGGGATTTCTTGCAAAAGCACTTTTTCCGTGTTGGTGGGTCCAGACAGAAGGTGTCGAACCATCAGGTGGACCTTGTCAGAAGCCAAGTGAGACCTGATATGGGCAACCTGGGCACCAAACTCCCAACGGGAAGGACAGAGCGAGATTCCAGGTCAAAGCTGCACAGACCTCTAGGAACTTCCTTTTAAAAATATTTTGTTGGAATTTGCTGCAAAAGAACTTTTTCCGTGTGGGTGGATCCAGACAGAAGGTGTCGAACCATCACGTGGACCTTCTCAGAAGCCAAGTGAGACCTGATATGGGCAACCTGGGCACCAAACTCCCGACGGGAAGGAGAGAGCGAGATTCCGACTAAAGCTGCGCAGACCTCTAGGAACTTCTTTTTCAAAATATTTTGTTGGAATTTGCTGCGAAAGCACTTCTTCCGTGTTGGTGGGTCCAGACAGAAGGTGTCAAACCATCAGGTGGACCTTCTCTGAAGTCAAGTTAGACCTGATATGGGCAACCTGGGCACCAAACTCCCGACAGGAAGGAGAGAGCGAGATTCCAAGTCAAAGCTGCAAAAGCGCTTCTTCCGTGTTGGTGGGTCCAGCAAGAAGGTGTCAAACCATCAGGTGGACCTTCTCCGAAGCCAAGTTAGACCTGATATGGGGAATCTGGGCACCAACCTCCCGACGGGATGGAGAGAGCGAGATTCCAATCTAAAGCTGCGCAGACCTCTAGGAACTTCTTTTTAGAAATATTTTGTTGGAATTTGCTGCAAAAGCACTTCTTCCGTGTTGGTGGGTCCAGACAGAAGGTGTCGAAGCGTGGCGTCAACCTTCTCCGAAAATCCCAGTTGTGACGATACTGTCACCAAACTCTCGATGGGAAGGAAAGATGGAGATTCCAACCGAAAGCTGCGCGGACTTTTAGGAACTTATTTTCTTCCTTCTTCAAAATGTTTTGTTGGAATTTCCTGCAAAAGCATGTCTTTTTCCCCCTTTTCTGTTGGTGGGTCCAAGCAAAAAATGTTGAATTGTGGTGTCAACCTTCTCCGAAAAGCCAGGTAGTGGCCATACCGTCACCAAACTCTCAATGGGAGGCGAAGAGCGAGATTCCGGGCTAAAGCTGCGCAGACCTCTAGGAACTTCCTTTTAAAAATATTTCGTTGGGATTTTCTGCAAAAGCACTTCTTCCCTGTTGGTGGGTCTGGACAGAAGGTGTCGAACCATCAGGTGGACCTTCTCAGAAGCCAAGTTAGACCTGATATGGGCAACCTGGGCACCAACCTCCCGACGGGAAGGAAAGAATGAGATTCCAACTGAAAGCTGCGCGGACTTCTAGGAACTTATTTTCTTCTTTTTTAAAAATGTTTTGTTGGGATTTGCTGCAAAAGCACGTTTTTCTGTTGGTGGGTCCAAACCAAAAATGTTGAATTGTGGTGTCAACCTTCTCCGAAATGCCAAGTAGTGGCCATACTGTCACCAAGCTCCCAATGGGAGGCGAAGAGCGCGATTCGGAGCTAAAGCTGCGCAGACCTTTAGGAACTTCCTTTTAAAAATATTTTGTTGGGATTTGCTGCAAAAGAACTCCTTCCGGGTGTTGGTGGGTCCAGACAGAAGGTGTCAAACCGTGGCGTCAACCTTCTCCGAAAATCCCAGTTGTGACGATACTGTCACCAAATTCTTGATGGGAAGGAAAGATGGAGATTCCAACTGAAAGCTGCGCGGACTTCTAGGAACTTATTTTTTTCCTTTTTCAAAATGTTTTGTTGGAATTTCCTGCAAAAGCAAATTTTTCTGTTGGTGGGTCCAAACCAAAAATGTTGAATTGTGGCGTCAACCTTCTCCAAAAATCCCAGTTGTGGCGATACTGTCACCAAACTCTTGACGGGAAGGAAAGATGGAGATTCCAACTGAAAGCTGCGCGGACTTCTAGGAACTTATTTTCTTCTTTTTTCAAAATGTTTTGTTGGAATTTGCTGCAAAAGCATGTTTTTTTCCCCCTTTTCTGTTGGTGGGTCCAAACCAAAAATGTTGAATTGTGGTGTCAACCTTCTCCGAAAAGCCAAGTAGTGGCCATACCGTCACCAAGCTCCCAACGGGAGGCGAAGAGCGCGATTCGGAGCTAAAGCTGCGCAGACCTCTAGGAACTTCTTTTTCTCTTTTTAAAGATTATTTTTTGGGGAATTTGGTGCATTTATTCTTTTTTTGTTGGTGGGTCCAATCAGGAGGGGTTGAAACGTGGCGTCCACCCTCTCCGAAAAGCCAAATCGTGACGGATATTATCACCAAACTCCGGGAAGGAAAGATCAAGATTCCGATTTAAAGCTGCGCAGACCCGTAGAAACTTCTTTTTCTCGTTTTAAAGATTATTTTTTGGAATGTGCTGCATTTATTCTTTTTTTGTTGGTGGGTCCAATTGGAAGGTGTTGGAACATGGCGTCAGCCTTCTCCGAAAAGCCAAGTCGTGGCGATATTTTCACCAAACATTGGAAGGAAAAAGAGCGAGATTCCAAGCTAAAGCTGCACAGTCCATTAGTAACGCGTTTTCTCTTTTTAAAATCTCTCCCTTTCTTTTGTATTTGCTGGAAAAGCTATATTTCCTATCCATTTGCTTTGACCAAAGAGAAGCTGTTATGAATCTTAAGCCCAACGGCGGCCATTTCGGCACCAAAATCCCGGCAGGAATGGAAGAGCGAGATTCCGTCCGAAAGCTGCGCAGGCCTGTAGGAACTGCTTTCGCTTTTTAAAAACCCCTTTTTTTGGAATTTGCTGCAAAAACATTGGGTTTTTTTATGTGTGTTTTTGGTGGGGTTTGGCCAAACCCAAGTCGTTCAGCCTCCTCTGAAGCCAGAATAAAACCGGTAAGCAAGAAAAGCGTGAGATTCTGGCGTACGGCTGCGCAGAAACCTACGGTTTCTTTCCCTTTTTAAAGAATCTTGGCTAAACTCCCGGAAACTGTGCATTGCAATTTTTTTTTTAATTATTCTGGTATTGTTGCAAAAAAAAAAGGCATTTTCATGCTGTTAAGGTTTTGCACTGGAGTGAGGCTCCGTTTTCGGTGGGCCTTCTGACTTCCGAATGTTTCCCCTCCGTGAAAAGCTCGGCCGTTTTTAACGCCGCGCCATGCCAAAGAAAGGGGAGCGGTGGCTTTGCCTCTTCTCTTTTTTGGGGGGGTGGGGTGAGGGTCCCCCCCCCGTTGACTTTCCCCCACCCCTTTTTACTGTGTTAATTTGGATTTATAAGCTCCAAGCAAGAGGACGCTGTGCTGGTGGGAAACAGTAGCCGCCTTTTCCGCAGGTGCACGTGAGCGATTTGTCCAAAATTTTGTTCCGTTTAGCTCCTGAATAAAGTAAACCCGTTGAAATAATTGGATTTAATTGGATTTATTTGGGAATAATTGGATTTAACTGAGTGTTGACTCATAGAATCGTAGAGCTGGAAGAGACCCCAGGGGCCATCCAGTCCAGCCCCCTGCTATGCAGGAACACCTTCAAAGCAATCCCAACGGATGGCCATCCAGCCTCTGCTTAAAAACCTCCAAAGAAGGAGGACACCCCACCACACTCCATTTTCCACTGCTGGACAGCTCTGACCATCAGGAAGTTCTTCCTGAGGTTCAGGTGGAATCTCCTTTCCTGCAGCTTGAATCCATTGCTCCTTGTCCTGGTCTCTGGAGCAGCAGAAAACAAGCTTGCTCCGTCTTCCACATGACATCCCTTCTGATATTTAACCATGGCTATCATGTCCCCTCTTAACCTTCTCTTCTGCAGACTAAACATCCCCTGGAGCTCCCTAAGCCGCTCCTCATGGGGCTTCATGGCTTCCAGACCCTCCACCATTTGGGATCCTTTCCTCTGGACACTTTCCAGCTTCTCCATCTCCTTCTTGAACTGAGGTGCCCAGAACTGGACACAGTATTCCAAATGAGGCCCGACCAATGCAGAATAGAGGGGTACCATTACCTCCCTCGATCTAGACACCATACTCCTATTGATGTAACCAAGAATCACGTTGGGCTTTTTAGCTGCTGCATCACGCTGCTGGCTCATGTCCAGCTTGTGATCTTCCAAGACTCCCATATCCTTTCCACACGGACTGCTATCCAGCCACACGTCCCCCATCCTATACTTGTGACTTTCATTTTTTCTGCCCAAGTGCAGGACACAACATTTCTCTTTGTTTAAATCCATTTTGTTAGCTTCGGACCAGCTCTCAAATCTGTCAAGGTCATTTTGAACTCTGATCCTGTCCTCTGGTGTGTTAGCAACCCCTCCCAGTTTGGTATCATCTGCAAATTTGATCAGCATGCCCTCCACTCCTTCATCCAAGTCATGGATGGAGATCTTGGACAGTCCTGGGCCCAGGAGAGAACCTGGTGGCACCCCAAAAGTCTCTTCTCTCCAGGACGAAGAACAGCCATGGGTGAGGAGCACCTTTTGGGTTCGGTCAGTCAACCAATTCCAAATCCACCAGACAGCAGCCCTGTCCGGCCCGCATTTTTCCAGCATTACCAGACTCGCCCATTCCGTAGTGGATTTAGGAATCTGCTCTACTCAGGACAAACCAACCTGATTTCTGAGTTTCATTTTTATTTTTGAGCATAACTCTTGGTCATATCAGCCTCCGGCGTCCACCTCTCGTCTTGGCCTTACTGGAGGTGGCCCCGTCCTTACGTCCAGGGGATGAGCAAGTGTGATGGGACCAAGGGACCTCTTTGGCCCTCCGTGGGGCAACACCCAGCCTCATCCTCCCCATAGCTTCATCCCCATTGTCGCAATTGTCACCTCAACTCCCCAAAATCTGGATCCCCCAAATGCCTTCCTAGTGTTTTGGAGGGGAATTCTGCCATTTCTTTAACAGACTGTGCTTGCAATAGGGAGTCAATCTTAGAATCATAGAAACATAGAGTTGGAGGAGACCCCAGGGGTCATCTAGTCCAACCCCCTGGTATGCAGGAACACCCATCAAAGCATTCCCGACAGATGGCCATCCAGACTCTCCTTAAAAACCTCCAAAGAAGGAGGAGACCCCACCACACTCCATGGAGGCAGCAGAATATTCCACTGCTGGACAGCTCTGACCTTCAGGAAGTTCTTCCTGAGGTTCAAGTGGAATCTCCTTTCCTACACCTTGAATCCATTGCTCCTTGTCCTGGTCTCTGGAGCAGCAGAAAACAAGCTCTGACCATCAAGGAAGTTCTTCCTGAGGTTCAAGTGGAATCTCCTTTCCTGCAGCTTGAATCCGTTGCTCCTTGTCCTGGTCTCTGGAGCAGCAGAAAACGAGCTTGCTCCATCTTCACCATGGCATCCCTTCAAATATTTAAACACGGCTCTCATGTCCCCTCTTAACTTTCTTTTCTGCAGACTAAACATACCCAACTCCCTAAGGGCATGGTTTCCAGACCCTCTGGTTGCCCTCCTTCTAGCTTGTCCATCTCCTTCCTGAACTGTGTTGCCCAGAATTGGACCCAGTATTCCAGGTGGGGTCTGACCAAAGCAGAATAAAGTGGTTTTATTACTTCCCTTGATCTCAACAGTATACTCCTGTTGATGCAGCCCAGAATTGCATTGGCCTTTTTAGCTGCTGCATCACCCTTTTGGCTCACGTTCTGCTCGTCACACGTACTGTTTTCAAGCCAGGTGTCACCCATCCTGTATCTGTGTCGTATGAAGAGCAGCTTAGGGTAGGTTCAGCCTGGAGAAGAGGAGCTTATTAACGGACACGATAGGCATGTTTAAATATTTGAAGGGATGTCATGTTGAAGACGGAGCAAGCGTGTTTTCTGCTGCTCCAGAGGCGAGGACACGGAGCAATGGATTCAAGCTGCAGGAAAGGAGATTCCACCTGAACCTCAGGAAGAACTTCCTTGATGGTCAGAGCTTGTCTTCTGCTGCTCCGGAGACCTGGACAAGGAGCAATGGATTCAAGCTGCAGGGAAGGAGATTCCACCGGAACCTCAGCAAGACTTCCTGATGGTCAGAGCTGTCCAGCAGTGGATTATGGAATATGGAGTTCCTTCCTTGGAGGTTTTCTAAGAAGAGGCTGGGTGGCCATCTGTCAAGGGAGGGCTTGGATGGGGTCTTCCTCCATGGATGAATAGGGTTGGACTGGATGGCCTCTTGAGGTCTCTTCCAACTCTTACGATTCTTTGATTTTAACTTTGCAAAATGGTGTAGGCAAGTTCTGGAAGCAACCTCTGGTTTTGTTTTGTGTTTTGGGAACATTCTGGACTCTCTGATCCTTCCAGCATCGCCGAACAAAAGAATAGCGTGAGAAATCAGGGAGCTTTGCAAGTTGTGTCTGTAGGTGTTTTTTTCTCTTTCTCTCCAAATGTGTGTGTGTGTGTGTGTGTGTGTGTGTGTTTGCGTAGCAACAGAAGGCAGAAAGATCCCAAACACTCGGCAAACATGTGATCTGCTCCCGAAAAGCCGCACGGCTGCCGTCTGTGGCTACCAGCTGTCGGCACTAACCAGAAAGCCGGCAAGTTGGAAAGAGCATCTTTCTTTCTTTTCTTTCTTTTTTTTTTCCACAAAAAAACCCCCTGCAATTTAAAGCTGGGGGGGGGCCTTAGGATCTTGGAAGGGTCTCCAAAGGACATCTAGTCCAACCCCATTTTGCCACGGAGGAATTCACAACGGAAGCACTCCCGAAATATGTCCGTCCAACCTTTGTGACAGTATTATTGTTGGGTGGGGAGGACTGGTTTTGTTTTAATGCTTTTAATGTATTTAATGTACTGTTGTAGTACCACCTCAATCCATGGGGAGAGGCAGGATATAAATAAATTTTATTATGATTATTATTATTATTAGAACCCCAAGTTTCCAAGAATGGAGCCCCCTACCCAATAGCTGCCCACTTCATTGTTGTGATTGAGGATCTCATAGAATCCTAGAGTTGGAAGAGATCCCCAGGGGCCATCCAGTCCAACCCCCTGCTATGCAGGAACACCCTCAAAGCATTCCTGCCAGATGGCCATCCAGCCTCTGCTTAAAGACCTCCAAAGAAGGAGGAGACCCCACCATAGTCCATAGTCCACTGCCGGACAGCTCTGGCCGTCAGGAAGTTCTTCTTGAGTTTCAGGTGGAATCTCCTTTCCTGCAGCTTGAATCCATTGCTCCATGTCCTCGTCTCTGGATTAGCAGAAAACAAGCCCTCTCCCTCCTCTACGTGGCATCCCTTCAAATATTTAAACATGGCTATCGTGTCCCCTCCTAACCTTCTCTTCTGCAGACTAAACATCCCCAGCTCCCTCAGCCACTCATGGACAGCTCTGACCATCAGGAAGTTCTCCTTGAGTTTTAGGTGGAATCTCCTTTCCTGCAGCTTGAATCCATTGCTCCCTGTCCTGGTCTCTGGAGCAGCAGAAAACAAGCTTTCTCCATCCTCAACATGACATCCCTTCAAATATTTAAACATGGCTATCCTGTCCCCTCTTGACCTTCTCTTCTGCAGACTAAACATACCCAGCAACCTAAGCTGCTCCTCCGAGGGCTTCATCGCTTCCAGACCCTCCACCATTTTGGCCGCCCTCCTCTGGACATGCTCCAGCTTGACCATGTCCTTCTTGAATTGGGGTGCCTAGAACTGGACACAGGATTATTCCAGATGAGGTCTGACCAAAGCAGAATAGAGGAGTGCCATTACCTCTCTCCATCTAGACACCATACTCCTATTGATGCAACCAGGAATCGCGTTGGCTTTATTGGCTGCCGCATCACACTGCTGGCTCATTTTCCTGGAAAGTGGAAAGTTGATGGAAAACGATGTGTGTGGAAAGTAGAATTTCCTATCTATAGAAATGACCCCCAAAATCCTCCCTCAGAAGAACCACTCTGCAATAATTCAGCACAACAGGTTTTATTGGAAATCTGGATCATCACTGGCCACAAAGATCAACCAAGCCATTATTTCGGATTTTTTGTTTGCGATCTTTTTCTTTAAACAGAGCTGTGTTTGCCCAGGCCGTTGTTCGCAAGGCTCCCTCCAGGCTACACAGTCCGACACGGAGGTTGTTAAAAAAACAAAAAATCATGCAAGGCAGTTTTTTTGTTGGTTTGTGTTTTCCCACAGTGTGAAAACTCAGTAATTGCAATTAAAAAAGAAAAGAATTCGCTCTCACCTGCCTTGTGTTGCGAATCCCTGGTTTTCAGGGGAGTGAATTCTAAAAAAAATATATAAATTTTCTCCCCACGGTCATGTCTGCTTTCCTGGGACTCGGACGCGGTCTCTTTTTCCCTTTCCAACCTCCTCCGCCCAAAACCCCAATTATTGTTTTTAAGCCGTCCGCCCCGATCCGAGCAAACGGCCAAAGCCGGAAGGACCAGGAGGGACGATTGCAACCGGATGCAAATACTGGAAAAATATGAATATTTCACGGGGCAATTTGGCTCCGTGATGGAGGCATTTCCCCACCGGCTGTTGAATCCAGTCCTCTGCAGAGAGAGATTTGCAGGTCACTTTGTGGGTCACTTTGCTGTACCCAAAAAAGGGAGAAATGGACCTTTTTCCCCCCGGGACCTTCTGAGTGGTGGCCCCACGGCTCGCACCCTAATCTCTCTACATCTCCCCTAG
Organism: Ctenosaura bakeri; assembly: GCA_948474755.1. Taxonomy (NCBI): domain Eukaryota; kingdom Metazoa; phylum Chordata; class Lepidosauria; order Squamata; family Iguanidae; genus Ctenosaura; species Ctenosaura bakeri. The sequence continues at coordinate 33,099 of CAOLHI010003972.1, read as the reverse complement.
ACCTCTTTGGGGTTTTAACCCCGTCTCCAAATTAAATTTTGCAAACAGCGCCCCTCTCTTGCCATCGGTGGCCCTCCTCTCTCTCCAGCTTTTCCTAAGTTCTCCAGGTGAGCCAAGGAGTTTGTGTGTGTGTTTGTGTGTTTGTATACACGGAAAAACAAGGAACAAAGACGTTGGACCACATTCATCGGGAATGACACACCGCCGGGGCGTTCGGAGATCTAGGAGGTGTCCGGACACCGCGGAACGACGGCTAGCAGCATTTTCTTTTTCTTTGAAACACGCACAAAACGGACTGTGCCGACAATCACAGCGTTGTCGAATTATTTAGAAAAAGAATGCGTGGGGGAGGTCGGAAGGGCAGCCCCTTCCTCCCTCTCCGGAGCGAAAAAGACGACAAGCGGCACAGAGATTTGCAAAAAAAAGTGGAACTTTCCACGTACAAAAAGTTTCCCGGCGCGAGGAGCAAGCCTTGCGCCGTGAAAAGTGTGTGTGTGTGTGTCTCTGTGTGAGTGCACTCGCGTGCACCGGGGCGGGCAAGCTTTGAGCAGAGGTTGCACCAATTCCAGGGACTCGAATCTTCCTCCTCCTCCTCTTCCGACCCGTTTTGGCCACCGTGTCCCAGACCTCGACGCCGAGAAAAAGGGGCCAGGAGAAGCATCATCGTCCCGGCGCGAAGATGAAATCGAGGGCCTGGCGTTCGGCGGCGGCCACGTTGGGGTGCCAGAGGTCCACCATGAAGACGACGCGGGGCCCTTCCTCGGGCGGACCTGGGGAGATGGAGAGAAAAGAACTTTCGGTACCACAAAAGGACACGAGTTACCTGTTTTTGCAAGGGGTCGATCAACTACAAGCTTAGAAATTTTCGTCCAGAAGATTAGTGTGGAAACCTGCATCAACTTATCCGTCAATGCCATAGGAGTTGAGGCTCTTGGGGGAGAAGGAAGTAGGTACCCGAGGTGGTCTGAAGGGCACAAGAGTCAATAACTCTGCAATTTATTATATATTGGAAACAAAAGAAGAACCATGAGCCAGCAGTGTGATGCGGCAGCCAAGAAAGCCAGTGCGATTCTTGGTTGCATCAATAGGAGTGTGGTGTCCACCTTGAGGAAAGTAATGGTACCACTCCATTCTGCTTTGGTCAGACCTCATCTGGAATAATCCAGGGTCCAGTTCTGGGCATCTCATTTCAAGAAGGAGATGGAGAAGCTGGAGCGGGCCAAGAGAAGGACAACCAAAATGGTGGAGGGTCTAGAAGCCACAATTCGTTCACTTCTCATGTAATAATTGTGCTGAAGGACCCAGAGATTCCTGGAGAAGAATTCTCTCTAGGAATCTCTCATTCTTCCAGTGTGACTCTATGGTCAACTTCTGGTGGAAGAATAGTCCTGGAGAACCTAGAGATTTCTGGAGTTCTCTCTAGGAATCTCTAGTTCTTCCAGCGTGACTCTATGGTCAACTTCTGGTGGAAGAATAGTCCTGGACAACCTAGAGATTTCTGGAGAAACAGTGTCTCTAGGAATCTCTAGTTCCTCCAGTGTGACTCTATGGTCAACTTCTGGTGGAAGGATTGTGCTGGAGGACCTAGACATTCCTGGAGAAGAGTTCTCTCTAGGAATCTCTAGGTCCTTCAGTATGACTCTATGCTCACCAGAAGAACAGTCCTGGAGAACCTCCACCAGAAGAATAGTCCTGGAGAACCTAGAGATTTCTGCAGAAGCATTCTCTCTAGGAAACTCTAGTTCCTCCAGCGTGACTCCATGGTCAACTTCTGGTAGAAGAATAGTCCTGGAGAACCTAGAGATTTCTGGAGAAGCACTCTCTCTAGGAATCTCTAGTTTCTCCAGCGTGACTCCTTGGTCAACCTCTGGTGGAAGAATAGTCCTGGAGAACCTAGAGATTTCTGGAGAAACATTGTCTCTAGGAATCCCTAGTTCCTCCAGTGTGACTCTATGGTCAACTTCTGGTGGAAGGATTGTACTGGAGGACCTAGACATTCCTGGAGAAGAGTTCTCTCTAGGAATCTCTAGGTCCTTCAGTATGACTCTATGATGCTCACCGGAAGAATAGTCCTGGAGAACCTCCACCAGAAGAATAGTCCTGGAGAACCTAGAGATTTCTGCAGAAGCATTCTCTCTAGGAATCTCTAGTCCCTCCAGCGTGACTCCATGGTCAACTTCTGGTGGAAGAATAGTCCTGGAGAACCTAGAGATTTCTGGAGAAGCACTCTCTCTAGGAATCTCTAGTTTCTCCAGCGTGACTCCTTGGTCAACTTCTGGTGGAAGAATAGTCCTGGAGAACCTGGAGATTTCTGGAGAAGCATTCTCTCTAGGAAGCTCTAGTTCTTCCAGCATGATTCCAGCATCTAGTTCTTCCAGCATGGTTAACCTCTGGTGGAAGAATAGTCCTGGAGAACCTAGAGATTTCTGGGGAAGCATTCTCTCTAGGAAGCTCTAGTTCTTCCAGCATGACTCCAGCATCTAGTTCTTCCAGCATGGTTAACCTCTGCTGGAAGAATAGTCCTGGAGAACCTAGAGATTTCTGGGGAAGCATTCTCTCTAGGAAGCTCTAGTTCTTCCAGCATGACTCCAGCATCTAGTTCTTCCAGCATGGTTAACCTCTGCTGGAAGAATAGTCCTGGAGAACCTAGAGATTTCTGGAGAAGCATTCTCTCTAGGAATACCTAGTTCCTCCAATGTGACTCTTTGTCTTCCAGGAGAAAGGGAACAGAGGAGGGCCCACCAAACCTGAATCGAGAAGGGATTCTGCAAACTGGGGGCCACCACTAAGAAGGCCCCATCTTTCTCTCGTGTCCTCACTGGATGGGTCTATGATGGGACAGAACCCCTGAATATCTTAAAACTCACGTAATTATAGTAGACCTTTTGACCATTCACAACAGATCTATCATCAATGGGATTCCTGTAAGTTCTCAAATTGGCCTTTCCCCAATTTGTGGACAACTCCTCCATGGGTTCCAGCATTGCTTGGGACCAGGATTTGGGATGAGTGGGAGAGAAGAGCAAACATGTCACCCAAGGGTGATGAAGATGTACCTCCGTGGAACGCCGTGTGCAGGAAAGAGTCGTCAAAGAGGAGACACCGCCCCTCCGCCCAGCATTGGGGTTCTCCACCTACTACCAGCTCACAGTTGCTGGGTGTCTTCAGCCCTGTAGGAAAGAAGAATCACAGAATCATCACAGAGCTGGAAGGACCCCCCCAAAAACACCATTGAGCCCAAACCCCCAAGTGTTGGAACTCCAGCTAGAGTATCCCCAGCAGGATGGAGCCTCTTTGGGAAGATGTCCAAAGAACGAAGGGGAAACCCATCACCTCTCTGGGCAATTGCTTCCATCATCCAACCGCTCTCACTGTCACGACGTTCCTTAGAATCGTAGAGTTGGAAGAGACCACCATGGCCATCTAGTCTGACCCCCTTCTGCCATGCAGGAAGACACACTCAAAGCACTCTCAGAAAATGGCCATCCAGCCTCTGCTTAAAAGCCTACAAAGAAGGAGGAGACTCCACCATGGCAGCGGATTTCTCCTCCTGGCTCCTCAAACTCAGGTCCTCCTATCTCCACAGACAACCTGGAAAAGGACATGTGGCCACGGGCCACAAGGAGAAGCCCACCATGCCGGAGCAGACCTCATGGGCTGGCCAGAAAGGGAGTTATGGGGTCACCAGGTATTTGCTTCTCCAGATATCTCCTTTCATGGCACGGCCAACGGTTCCCCCAACATCTCCTTGGGGCTTGGAAGGGACGGCCTTGAGGGAGGAGGAAGCCTGGACTAAGGTGGACAGCAAGGTGGAGAACATGTAGGAGGAGGAGGACAAAGACGAGAAGAAGGTCTTATTTCCCAAGGAGGAAGGTCAGGGGACCACCACGTCGACCTCCATCACCACCACCGTGATTAACACTGAGCAAACTCCAATTACGTTGTCTCATCTGAGAGCTAATTATAGCTCCATATTCCATAGACTCATAGAGTTTGAAGAGACCACCATTGAGTCCAACCCCCTTCTGCCATGCAGGAACAAGCACTCAAAGCACCCCCAGGACATGGCCATCCAGCTTCTGCTTAAAAACCTCCAAAGAAGGAGGAGACTCCACCACAGTCCATGGAGGCAGCAGAATATTCCACTCTGACCCTCAGGAATTTCTTCTGGAGGTTCAGGTGGAACCTCTTTTCCTGTAGTTTGAATCCATTGCTCCATGTCCTGGTCTCTGGAGTGGCAGAGAACAAGCTTGCTCCATCTTCACCATGACATCCCTTCAAATAGTTAAACATGGCTATCATGTCTTCTCTTAACCTTCTCTTCTGCAGACTAAACATACTCAGCTCCTTAAGCCGTTCCTTGTAGGGCTTCGTGGCTTCCAGGCCCTTCACCATTTTGGTCGCCCTCCTTGGACACATTCCAGCATGTCCATATCCTTGTGTCAGAAATGCTTTGAGTGTGTCTTCCTGCATGGTAGAATGGGGTTGGACTGGATGGCCCCTTGGAGTCTCTTCCAACTCTAGGATTCTAGGAACTGGGTATGTTTGGGCTGGAGATGAGAAGCTTAAGAGGGGCCATGATAGCCATGTTTAAATATCCGGAAGGATGTCATGTGGAGGATGGAGCAAGCCTGTTTTCTGCTGCCCCAGAGACTAGGACATGGAGCAGCGGCTTCAAACGTACGGAAATGGGATTCCATCTAAACATCAGAAAGAACTTTGTAATGGTCAGATCAGTTGGACAGTGGAATACCTTGCAGCCTTAGAGCATGTTGCAGTCTCCTTCTTTGGAGGTTTTTAAGCAGAGGCTGGATGGCCATCTGTCCAAGGGAGGGCTGTGATGGTGTCTTCCTTCATGGCCGATATGGGTTGGACTGGATGGCCCCTGGGGGTCTCTTCCAACTCTACATTCTATGATGATTCCACCCCCTCCTCCCCTCTCTTTGCTTGAGTTAATTGAGCGCAAACGACTTTTACATTTGAACTCTGCGTTAAAGATGGAGCAAGCTTGTTTTCTGCTGCTCCAGAGACGAGGACATGGAGCAATGGATTCAAACTTCAGGAGAATTGATTCCGGAAAAAAATCCTGAGAGTAAGAGGAGTTGGACAGTGGAATCTGCTGCTGCCTCCATGGAGTGTGGTGGAGTCTCCTCCTTCCTTGGAGGTTTTTAAGCAGAGGGTGGATGGCGTCTGTCCAAGGGAGAGCTTTGATGGCGTCTTCCTGCAAGGCCGGAATGGATTGGACCGGATGGCCCCTGGGGGGCTCTCCCAAATCTACATTCTATGATGACTCCACCCCCTCCTCCCCTCTCTTTGTTTGAGTTAATTGAGCACAAACAACTTTTGCGTCTGAACTCAGTGTTAAAGATGGAGCAAGCCTGTTTTCTGCTGCTCCAGAGACGAGGACATGGAGCAATGAATTCAAACGTCAGGAGAATTGATTCCACCTAAGACTTAGGAGGAACGTCTGCCTCCATGGAGCGTGGTGGGGTCTCCTTCTTCTTTGGAGGTTTTTAAGCAGACGCTGGATGGCCATTTGTCCAAGGGAGGGCTTTGATGGTGTCTTCCTGAGCAGCAGAACGAGGTTGGACTGGATGGCCCCTGGGGGTCCCTTCCAACTCTACATTCTATGATGATTCCACCCCCTCCTCCCCTTTCCTTCCTTGAGTTAATTGAGCACAAACAACTTTTGCATTAAAGATGGAACAAGCCTTTTTTCTGCTGCTCCAGAGACGAGGACATGGAGCAATGGATTCAAACTTCAGGAAAAGAGGTTCCACCTAAAACTTAGGAGGAACTTCCTGGGGTCTCCTCCAGCTCTACATTCTATGATGACTCCACCCCCTCCTCCCCTCTCTTTGCTTGAATTAATTGAGCACAAACGACTTTTGCATTTGAACTCTGCGTTAAAGATGAAGCAAGCTTGTTTTCTGCTGCTCCAGAGACGAGGACATGGAGCAATGGATTCAAACTTCAGGAAAATTGATTCCACCTAAAACTTAGGAAGAACTTCCTGGGGTCTCTTCCAACTCCATTGCTTCTATGATCCTTTTCCAAAGTCCAAAATAAAACCTGAAATCCCAAAACACCTCTCTTTCCAAGCACTGCACACTCTCTTGACCTGCATTTAAAGATGGCTCTCTCACACCCGGCTCCGTAAAGCATCCCCGGTGGGCCTTTGGGTTGCCACGTCCTTGGCAAAAATGGCTCCTAGGAGTCCGACCTACCCATCCTTCTCCTCCCGCCAAGCTCTGCGTGGGATGCTCGGCTTGCACGCTTTCATCTCTGGGGATTGCGGCACAGAGCGGGCGGGTTTCAGCCGGTTGCATCTCCGGGGATAAAGTGGATATTTAAAAATAAAATTGAAAAAAATCCAGCTACCTTGGAGTCCAATCATGTCTTTCCTTTTTCTCTTTTCGGTGTGAAAACCCACAACCCACCTCCTCACAGCTGCCACAAAAGAGGCCGGGAATTCTGCATTTTACCCCAGGTTGCCCAATCAACGGTGGCACGTCGGCTGGCACCCGGGGCCTCCTTGCCGGTTGCCATGGTGGCACCGCGGCCTGGCAATCAGGCCGTGAAAGCGGGCAGGATGACGTTGTGTGCGTGCATCTGTTGTGCATGCATCTCTGTGTGTGTGTGTGTGTGTGTGTGCATTTGTGTGCAAAGACAGGGAGGGCCGCCCAGCGGGTGGGAGCGCTCGGTCGGTGTCCGCGCATGTGACATTTTGCGCTCCGACGGATCTGCACAAGCGCCGTTCCCTGGAGAAGGAAATCTCCTGCTCCTTGTTTGCGTGTGTTTGCACACAGTTGAGAGGCGGTGGGAGGTAAACAGACACAAGAGAGACATAAAAATAGCAGAGCAAACCGGAGAGATGGTTTTTATTCCCAAAACCACCCACTAAAATCCCAGAAGGAGGCCGTTGATCACTTGGAATTATTGGAGCAACAAACACAGAATGATAAAATACTAGAGTTGGGAGGGATCCCCAGAGGTCATCCAGTCCAACCCCCCTGCTATGCAGGGACACCCATCAAAGCATTCCCAACAGATGGCCATCCAGCCTCTCCTTAAAAACCTTCAAAGAAGGAGAAGACTCCACCACAATCCATGGAGGCAGCAGCAGATAGAATCATACAATCCTAGAGTGGGAAGAGGCCATCCAGGGGCCATCCAGTCCAACCCCCTGCTATGCAGGAACACCCATCAAAGCATTCCCAACAGATGGCCATCCAGCCTCTGCTTAAAGACCTCCAAAGAAGGAGACTCCACTACAATGATCATAGAATCCTAGAGCTGGAAGAGACCCCAGAGGTCATCCAGTCCAACCCCCTGCTATTCAGGGACACCCATCAAAGCATTCCCAACAGATGGCCATCCAGCCTCTCTTAAGAACCTCCAAAGAAGGAGACTCCATTACAATGATTATAGAATCCTAGAGTGGGAAGAGACACCCCCGGGACCATCCAGTCCAACCCCCTTCTGCCATGCAGGAACACCCATCAAAGCATTCCCAACAGATGGCCACCCAGTCTCTCTTAAGAACCTCCAAAGAAGGAGACTCCACTACAATGATTATAGAATCCTAGAGTGGAAGAGACCCCCGGACCATCCAGTCCAACCCCCTCTGCCATGCAGGAACACCCATCAAGCATTCCCAAAGATGGCCACCAGCTCTCTAAACCTCAAAGAAGGAGACTCCACTACAATGATATAATCCTAGAGTGGAAAGAGATCCAGGCCATCCAGTCCAACCCCCCTGCTATCAGGACACCCATCAAACATTCCCAACAGATGGCCATCCAGCCTCTCCTTAAAAACCTTCAAAGAAGGAGAAGACTCCACCACACTCCATGGAGGCAGCAGCAGATAGAATCATACAATCCTAGAGTTGGAAGAGGCCATCCAGGGGCCATCCAGTCCAACCCCCTTCTGCTATTCAGGGACACCCATCAAAGCATTCCCAACAGATGGCCATCCAGCCACTCTTAAGAACCTCCAAAGAAGGAGACTCCACTACAATGATCATAGAATCCTAGAGTTGGAAGAGACCCCAGAGGTCATCCAGTCCAACCCCCTGCTATGCAGGAACACCCATCAAAGCATTCCCAACAGATGGCCATCCAGTCTCTCTTAAGAACCTCCAAAGAAGGAGACTCCATTACCATGATTACAGAATCCTAGAGTGGGAAGAGACCCTCCCCAGGACCATCTAGTCCAACCCCCTTCTGCTATGCAGGGACACCCATCAAAGCATTCCCAACAGATGGCCATCCAGCCTCTCCTTAAAAACCTCCAAAGAAGGAGGAGACTCCACCACAATCCATGGAGGCAGCAGCAGATAGAATCATACAATCCTAGAGTTGGAAGAGACCCCAGGGGCCATCCAGTCCAACCCCCTGCTATGCAGGAACACCCATCAAAGCATTCCCAACAGATGGACATCCAGCCTCTCCTTAAAAACCTCCAAGGAAGGAGACTCCACTACAATGATCATAGAATCCTAGAGTTGGAAGAGACACCCCCGGGACCATCCAGTCCAACCCCCTTCTGCTATTCAGGGACACCCATCAAAGCATTCCCAACAGATGGCCATCCAGCCTCTCCTTAAAAACCTCCGAAGAAGGAGGAGACTCCACCACACTCCATGGAGGCAGCAGATTCCACTTCCGGACAGCCCTGACCGTCAGGAAGTTCTTCCTGAGGTTCAGCTGGAATCTCCTTTCCTGCAGCTTGAATCCATTGCTCCTTGTCCTGGTCTCTGGAGCAGCAGAAAACAAGTCCCCTCCTTCCTCTACGTGGCATCCCTTCAAATATTTAAACATGGCTCTCATGTCCCCTCTTAACCTCCTCTTCTGCAGACTAAACATACCCAGCTCTCTAAGTCTATCCTCATAGGGCATGGCTTCCAGGCCCCTCAACATTTTGGTCGCCCTCCTCTGGACTCGCTCCAGCTTGACAATATCCTTCTTGAATTGGGGTGCCCAGAACTGGACACAGGATTCAAGATGGGGTCTAACCAAAGCAGAGTAGCGTGGTACCAGTACCTCCCTCGATCTAGACACCAGACTCCTGTTGATGCAGCCAAGAATTGCATTGGCTTTCTTGGCTGCTGCATCACACTGCTGGCTCATGTTCAGCTTGTGGTCTATGAAGACTCCTAGATCCCTTTCACACGTACTGCTATCCAGCCACGTGTCCCCCATCCTATATCTCTGTATTCCATTCTTTCTACCTAAGTGTAGGACCTTCCACTTCTCTCTGTTGAATTTCATTTTGTTCGCCTTGGCCCAGCTCTCCAATCTATCCAGGTCATTTTGAATTCTGATCCTGTCCTCTGATGTATTAGCAACCCCTCCCAATTTGGGGTCATCTGCAAATTTGATGAGCATGCCCTCTATTCCTTCATCCAAGTCATTGATAAAAATATTGAACAGCACTGGACCCAGGACAGAACCCTGTGGCACCCCCAAAAGTCCCTTCTCTCCTGGGTGAAAAACAGCCATTCGTGATCACCCTTTGGGTTCTGTCGGTCAACCAATTCCAAATCCAACCAACAGTAGCCCTGTCCAGCCCACATTTTACCAGCTTCTTTGCAAGAATGTCATGGGGAACGTTGTCAAAGGCCGTCCTGAAATCGAGATATGCTCCATCCACAGCATTCCCTTCATCTATCAAGCTAGTAACTCCATCATAAAAAGAGATAAGGTTAGTCTGGCATGACTTATTTTTGAGAAATCCATGTTGACTTCTCGTGATTACCGCCTTGCTTTCTAAATGAATTAGATTTAGATTAGATTAGAATTAGGTTCTTTGCACGATCCTAGTACAGCGGTGTTTGCAAAAATGAACAGCAAAACCGGGAGAAAATGGGGCAGCAAATAAAGCCTGCGGCAAAATTAAACCCAGATGCCAGCCCTGCCCACAGATCTATCTGCTTGGGAAATATCTTCATTCCACCCACAGCATTAGCGGTACTTTCGCTTGCTTGTCCTCTAATGCAATATATGCATTTTATCTTTGTCAACAATGCTCTTCGGCACTTTGGATGGGGCGAAGCCAGGCCGGTCTCCGGGCCGGAGGGATAAATGGACATAAATCAGACGTTAGGAATGGAAGTGCACAAAAAAAAAAAAAAAACTAGTTGCAAAATACTTCGGTCCCCCTGGGCGTTCCGTCTCAGACCTCGGAAGAGCGGTATTTGAACAAAAGACAGTGCAAAGGAAGATTGGAAAGAGGAATAGCAGGGCTGGGATAGAATCATAGAGCTGGAAGAGGCCCCCAAAGGCCATCCAGTCCAACCCCCTTCTGCAATGCAGGAAGACAATCTAAGCATTCCCTTTGACAGATGGCCATTCAGTCTCTAGCTCCACACTCCATTCAGGCAACAGCATATTCCACTCTCAAATTGCTCTTTTCATCAGTAAGTTCTTCCCAATGTTCAGGTGGAAATCTCTTTTCCTGAAGTTTGAATCCATTGCTCCACGTCCTGGTCTCCGGAGCAGCAGAAAATAGGCTTGCTCCATCTTCAAATATTTAAACATGGCTATCATGTCCCCTCTTAACCTTCTCTTCTCCAGGCTAAATGTACCCAGCTCTCCCCTCAAAGGGGTTCATGGTTTCCAGGCCTTCTACCATTTTGGTCTCCCTCCTCTGGACACCTTCCAGCCTGTCCACCTCCTTCCTGAACTGTGGTGCCCAGAACTGGACACAGGATTGTTCCAGGCGAGGTCTGACCAAAGCAGAACAGAGTGGTACCATGGTTTCCCTTTAAGCTATACTCTATGCAGCCTAGAATCGCATTGGCTTTTTTAGCTGCTGCATCACACTGCAGGCTCATGTTCAGCTTGGGGTCGACTAAGACTCCTAGCTCCCTTTCTCGTAGTTTACTGAGGCCAAAGGGCTCTCTGACTGAGAATTCTGAATGCCCCTCCCTAAACTGCAAATCCCAGGATTCCACAGGAGGTCGAAAGGGGAATAATAGCACTATAACAGTGTAGTGTGGAAATTGCCTAAGATTCTATATAGGGATGGGCCAACCAAATCCTCGAACCCTCGGGAAGGATTCAAGATTCGCAAATCCGAATCCCCGTGCCAAAATAGGCAAACCGAATCTTTTGAATCCACCAACCAAAAAAATAGTTTTTTTTAACTCCTCCCACCATTTACTTGGTCATCTCCTCACCGTGGCTTCAGGCAGCATCTGTCCTCCTGCCTTTTGTCCCCCAAAGACCAGCCCATCGTTAAAACTGACCTTGTCATATTATCAGCACACCTGTAAGTTTTGGATTTCTGTTGCTATTTCACATTTTCTGCCTGCTCGTTCACAGCTATAAAGGTCTTTTCCCCGGCACTCCACTCCATGCATTGGATGAAGTGGATTTAAGTCCATGAAAGTCTTCTTGCAAAGAAAAATGCAGGCTGGACAGGGCTGCTGTTAGGTGGATTTGGAATTGGTTGACCGACCGAACCCAAAGGGTGATCACGAATGGCTGCTTTTCATCCTGGAGAGAAGTGACTTTTGGGGTGCCACCAGGTTCAATCCTGGGACCAGGGCTGTCCAACATCTCCATCAATGACTTGGATGAAGGAATAGAGGGCCTGCTCATCAAATTTGCAGATGACACCAAATTGGGGAGGGGTTGCGAATACGCTGGAGGACAGGATCAAAATTCATAATGACCTGGATAGATTGGAGAGCTGGGCCAAGGCGAACAAAATGAGAGAAGTGTAAGGTCCTACACTTAGGTAGAAAAAATGGAATGCAGAAATATAGGATGGGGGACATGTGTCTGGATAGCAGTACCTGTGAAAGGGATCTAGGAGTCTTCACAGACCACAAGCTGAACGTGAGCCAGCAGTGTGATTCAGCAGCCAAGAAAGCCAATGCAATTCTCGGCTGCATCAATAGGAGTCTGGTGTCTAGATCGAGGGAGGTACTGGTGCCACTCTACTCTGCTCTGGTTAGACCCCATCTTGAATACTGTGTCCAGTTCTGGGCACCTCAATTCAAGAAGGATGTCGACAAGCTGGAACGTGTCCAGAGGAGGGCGACCAAAATGGTGAGGGGCCTGGAAGCCATGAAGCCCTGTGAGGACAGACTTAAGAGAGCTGGGTATGTTTAGTCTCCAGAAGAGAAGGTTAAGAGGGGACATGAGAGCCATGTTTAAATATCTGAAGGGATGCCACGTAGAGGAAGGAGAGGGCTTGTTTTCTGCTGCTCCAGAGACCAGGACAAGGAGCAATGGATTCAAGCTGCAGGAAAGGAGATTCCTCTTGAACCTCAGGAAGAACTTCCTGACGGCCAGAGCCATCCAGCAGTGGAAGATGCTGCCTGAATGGAGTGTGGTGGAGTCTCCTCCTTCTTTGGAGGCTTTTGAGGAGAGGCTGGATGGCCATCTGTTGGGAATGCTTTGATGGGTTCCTGTATAGCAGGGGGTTGGACTCGATGGCCCCTGGGGTGCCTCTCAACTCTAGGATTCTATCATTCTATGATTCTATGAAAGTTTATGCTACCAACTTATTTGTCTCCATCTCAAAGGTGCTACAAAGATCCCTTTGCATTTTTATTGCTGTTCACACAAACGACTTGCTCACTCACAGCTATGGAGGTCTGATCCTCGGTACTTCCTTCCATGCCTCTAACGAAGTAAACTTAAGTCTAATGAAAGCTGAAGCCACCAACTTCTTCCTCCCCCTTTGTTTCAAAGGTGCTACAAAATCTGAGATGTCCTATTCATTTCCTTCAATTCATTTCCTACTTAAGGCAAAACTGCACAAGGAGGAAGAAGAAGAGATGGAGGAAGAGGAGGAGGAGGAAAGAGAAGAAGGAGGGGAAGGAGGTAAAGAAGAGGAGGAGGAGAGGAAGATGAGGAGAAGGAAGAAGAAGAAAAGATGGAGGAAGAGAAAGGGAAGGAGGAAGAGGAGGAGGACAGGAAGAGGAGGAGAAGGAGGAAGAAGAAAAGATGGAGGAAGAGAAAGAGAAGGAGGAAGATGAGGAGAAAGAGGAAGAAGAAAAGATGGAGGAAGAGAAAAGGAAGGAGGAAGAGGAGAAGGAGAGGAAGAGGAGGAGAAGGAGGAAGAAGAAAAGATGGAGGAAGAGAAAGAGAAGGAGGAAGATGAGGAGAAGGAGGAAGAAGAAAAGATGGAGGAAGAGAAAAGGAAGAGGAGGAGAGGAAGATGAGGAGAAGGAGGAAGAAGAAAAGATGGAGGAAGAGAAAGAGAAGGAGGAAGAGGAGGAAGAGAGGAAGATGAGGAGAATGAGGAAGAAGAAAAGACGGAGGAAGAGAAAGGGATGGAGGAAGAGGAGGAGAAGAGGAAGAGGAGGAGAGGAGGAAGATGGAAGAAAAGAATACGAGGAGGCCTGAAGAAGAGAAGGAAGAGGAAGAAAAGGAGAAGAATGTAAAGAAGAGGAGGAAGAGAAGGAGGAGGAAGAACAGATGGAGGAGGAGAAGAGGAAGGAGGAAGAGGAGGAAAGGGAGGGCTGAAGAAGAGAAGAAAGAGGAAGAAAAGGAGAAGGAGAAGGAAGGAGATGAAGAGAAGGAGGAGGAAGAAGACATGGAGGAGGAGGAGAGGAAGGAGGAAGAGGAGGAAAAAGAAGGAGGGCTGAAGAGGAGAAGGAAGAAGATGAAGAGAAGGAGGAAGAAGAAGAGACGGAGGAGGAGACGAGGAAGAGGAAGAAGAAGAGATGAAAGAAGAGAAGAGGAAGGAGAAAGAGAAGGAAAGGAAAGAATACAAGGAGGCCTGAAGAAGAGAAGGAAGAGGAAGAAAAGGAGAAGAAGGTAAAGAAGAGGAGGAAGAGAAGGAGGAAGATGAGAAGGAGGAAGAAGAAGAGATGGAGAAGGAGAAGAGGAAGGAGGAAGGGGAGGAAAGAGAAGGAGGGCTGAAGAAGAAAAGAAAGAGGAAGAAAAGAAGGAGGAGAAGGAGGAAGATAAAGAGGAGGAGGAGGAAGAAGAGATGGAGGAGGAGAAGAGGAGGACAGAAAAGAATATGAGAAGGACTGAAGAAGAGAAGGAAGAGGAAGAAAGAAGGAGGAGAAGGAGGTATAGAAGAGGAGGAGGAGGAGAAGCAGGAAGGAAGAAGATGGTGAGATGGAAGAAAAGAAGAGGAAGAGAAGGAAAGAAAAGAATACAAGGAGACCTGAAGGAAAGACGGAAGAGGAAGCAAAGAAGGAGGAAGATAAAGAGAAGGAGGAAGAAGAAGAGCTGGAGGAGGAGGAGGAGGAGGAGGAGGAAGGAAGAGGAAAAAGAGAAGAAGAAGAAGAAGGAAGAAGAGTCCTGAAAATGGGTGCGTATTCAGGTGTAAAAATCGTGAAAGCCAAAGGGACAGTGAAGAAGGGAAAGGGAGGGGTGGAGGAAAACACTGAGGAGGAGGAGAAGAAGAAAGAAGATGGAAGAGGAGGAAAGGGGAGGTGGAGGACGAAGAAGATAAAGAGGAGGAAGAAGAAAATGGGGAGGGAAAAGAGAAGACGGTAGAGGAGGAGGAGGACAGCAAAGGGTAAGGAAGAAGCACAGGACAGTCCCCGAAATGGGTACCTACCCAGGTGGCAGCGGATGCGGATGTTGGTGGGCCCGTAATGCTCGGCGATGACCGTGCCGGGGGTCAGGACGGAGATGCAGGCGTTCCCAAAGACGTTGTTGCCGATGCAGGTCCGGAGGCTGCCCAGCAGGCGGTACGTCCGGGGGCATCTCCGACAGTTCCGGGGCACGCAGGTGCCCTGGTTGACCAGGTAGAAGGTCAGCCACTCCCCGCTGGGCGTGCTGTTGACTTTCCACCCCTGGGGCAGGCTGCAGTTGGAGAAGGCTTTGTAGAGGGACTCGAACTCACAGGCGATGGTCTGGAAGTTGCGTTCCAACAACTCCACGTCGTGCTTCTGGGCTTCCCGGGAGAAGTAGGGCGTGGTGGGCAAATCCGGGAGGAAGAAGACCTCCGGCTTCTGGATGGAGGGGCGGCTGTTCAGGTAGCGGCCCTGCTCGCGGATCCCCTTATGGATCCGACCCATCCCCGACCACGAGTACCGTTTGGCGTACTCCTGAAGGTTGTGGTACAGCTTCTGGTTCAAGCCATCGCTGTGCGCGCAGCGGACGCAGTCCGGAGAAAGGCAGTGCGTGTATCCGTTCGGGAGACCGTTGGCGTCCGCTCCGCCTTGGATCAGAGAGTTCACAATGATGTACGGGCGGGACTGCTGCTGCTCCCGACCCACGTGGTAGCAGTACCAGACGAAGAGGGCCAGCAGGACCGCGACGGTGCCGAGAGCGGTGGCGTCGCAGTCCCGCACGGACTGGATGCCCGTCGCGATGAAGTCCCGCAGCCCGTCCAGAGACCCGCAACAGCTCATCAGCCAGTCTAGGGACATCTTGACCGTTCGGAGGGACAATTGCACCAAGGGACCGGTCAGTCACGGGAGCCTCTACCAGGGTAACCCTGACCGAACGGGGAGGCGAAGCCAGCCGTGGGCGGACGACAGTAAAACATCCCACGCCGTGACATGAGCGGAGGAGTTTTTATGGGTTGCCGTCTATCTAGACAAGGATCTTTGCGCTATCTTGACCGGCCAAGGGGTCCCTAAGACCCTCATTCTAGAAGGATCAGTTCTAGAATATTTAAACATAAAAAGAGGGAAATTCCTTAGGATGGAGACTCGGCGTGACCTGTTCTAACCTGTTTGAGACCAAATGCAACCCTGTAAATCACCCTTTTTTTTCTTAACCCTTGAAAATAATTTTCATGGACCCCCTGCATGAAAACTATTATATCGACAACCCAAAAAAATGTTGATTTTTTTTCAGTCGTGATCTCTTACGGAACCTCTCACAGAACTCTAAGGTCTCAGGACATCCCAGTTGAGAAATCCTGCTCGAGAAACGTGGATTCACTTCTACAACCTTGGAGCCTTTTTGCACCTGGGGACTTGCGTTCTCATGCAATCGGGACCATTTCTTCCACCCCGAAGAAAAAAAAATCCAAGATCTAGATTGATGTGCACGGTAAATCCAACAAAGAATCGACACCTGGAGGCTGAGGTCTTCAGCTTCGTTGAAAGGTCTAAAAGGAAAAGGAGAAAGAATTAGTCGGAAACCGGGAGAAGCAGAATGTCTTTGTACAAGTGGAATCATGGAATCATAGAGCCGGAAGAGGCTACAAGGGCCATTAAGTCCAACCCTCTTCCGCCGTGCGGGAACACACACTCAAAGCACCTCGAGCAAATGGCCTCCCAGGCTTTGTTTAAAAGCCTCCAAAGACTCCACCACACCCCAAGGCAGCATATTCCACTGCTGGACAGCTCTGACCATCAGGAAGTTCTTCCTGAGGTTCAGGTGGAATGTCCTTTCCTGCAGCTTGAATCCGTTGCTCCATGTCCTAGTCTCTGGAGCAGCAGAAAACAAGCTTGCTCCATCTTCAACATGACATCACTTCAGATATTTAAACATGGCTCTCAGGCCCCTCTTAACCTTCTCTTCTGCAGAGTAAACATCCCCAGTTTCCTAAGATGCTCCTCACAGGACTTCATGGCCTCCAGACCCTCCACCATTTTGGTCGCCCTCCTCTGGACACCTTCCAGCTTGTCCATCTCCTTCTTGAAATGAGGTGCCCAGAACTGGACATAATATTCCAGATGAGGTCTGACCAAAGCAAAATAGGGTGGTATTATTACTTCTCTTAGGTGACCATTGAGGTTCCCTCCAGCTCTAAGGTTCCATGACTTTGAGGAGCCCTGATCTAGAGGATGAAGCAACCTTGTTTTCCGTTGCTCGAAAGACTAGGACACAAACCAGGGGACTTAAATGACAAATAAGGGTACCTAAACATTGGAAAGAACTTCCAGACGGTAAGAGCTGTTTGACAGAGGAATATGGACTCTCCTTACTTGGAGACGTTTAAACAGAGATTGGATGGGCATCTCTCAGGAGTACCTTAGCTGTGAATTTCTGCATGATAAAATGGGGTTGGGCTAGATGGACTTTGGGGTCTCCTCTAATTCTACACAAGCTGAACATGAGCCAGCAGTGTGATGCAGCAGCCAAGAAAGCCAATACGATTCTGGGCTGCATCAATAGGAGTGTGGTGTCTATATCAAGGGAGGTAATGGTACCACTCTATTAGACCTCATCTGGAATAATCCTGTGTCCAGTTCTGGGCACCTTATTTCAAGCAGGAGATGGAGAAGCTGGAAGGTGTCCAGAGGAGGGAGATCAAAATGGTGAAGGGTCTGAAAGCCATGAAGCCCTATGAGGAGCAGCTGAGGGTAGGTTTAGCCTGCAGAAGAGAAGGTGAAGAGGGGACATGAGAGCCATGTTTAAATATTTGAAGGGATGTCATGTTGAAGATGGAGCAAGCTTGTTTTCTGCTGACCCGGAGACTAGGACACGGAGCAACGGATTCAAACTACAGGAAAAGAGATTCCACCTAAACCTCAGGAAGAACTTCCTGATGGTCAGAGCTGTCCAGCAGTGGAATATGCTGCCTGCGAGTGTGGTGGAGTCTCCTCCTTCTTTGGAGTTTTTTAAGCAGAGGCATCTGTCCAAGGGAGAGCTTTGATGTGTATTCCTGCATGGCAGAAGGGGGTTGGACTGGATGGCCCCAGGGGTCCCATAGATATAAGAAAGTCCCTTCCACCACGGCCATTGCCCTCAGGATCTGAAACACCAGCGCAAGCTGTGCGGTCTGCGCTTGAAAAGATTGGCCCAGATTAATATTTGGGATATTCCTGCCACTTTCGTTCTCTCTAAATGGGACAGATGTGGTTGCATAACTTCCTCTTTAACTCTTTTTTAGCAACACTCAAAACCAAACCTTGCTGCACCGTCCTAAAAAAGAACATTCGTTGCAAGATGCGCGCGCACAACTGGGAGTCTGCCGACCGGAAAGCAAACCCTGGGCGAGAGGCAGCATGGTATCACAGAATCATAGAAATGTAGAGTTGGAAGAGGCCCCAGAGGCCATCCAGTCCAACCCCCTTCAGCCATGCAGGAACACCCTCAAAGCCCTCCCTTGGACAGATGGCCATCCAGCCTCTGCTTAAAAACCTCCAAGGAAGGAGACTCCACCACACTCCATGGAGGCAGCAGATTCCACTGCTGGACAGCCCCGACTGTCAGGAAGTTCTTCCTGAGGTTCAGGTGGAATCTCCTTTCCTGCAGCTTGGATCCATTGCTCCTTGTCCTGGTCTCTGGAGCAGCAGAAAACAAGCTCTGACCACCAAGGAAGTTCTTCCTGAGGTTCAGGTGGAATCTCCTTTTCTGCAGCTTGAATCCATTGCTCCTTGTCCTTGTCTCTGGAGCAGCAGAAAACACGCTCTGACCATCAAGGAAGTTCTTCCTGAGGTTCAGGTGGAATCTCCTTTCCTGCAGCTTGAATCCATTGCTCCTTGTCCTGGTCTCCGGAGCAGCAGAAAACAAGCCCTGACCATCAATGAAGTTCTTCCTGAGGTTCAGGTGGAATCTCCTTTCCTGCAGCTTGAATCCATGGCTCCTTGTCCTGGTCTCTGGAGCAGCAGAAAACAAGCCCTGACCATCAAGGAAGTTCTTCCTGAGGTTCAGGTGGAATCTCCTTTCCCACAGCTTGAATCCATTGCTCCTCGTCCTGGTCTCTGGAGCAGCAGAAAACAAGCCCTCTCCTTCCTCTACGTGGCATCCCTTCAAGTATTTAAACATGGCTATCATGTCCCCTCTTAACCTTCTCTTCTGCAGACTAAACATATAGTGGTTTCAGTCTTGGGCTACGGGAGACACCAGGGTTCGAATCCCACCTCCGTTCAGTTTGAGTGACTTTGGACATGTCACACTCTCTCAGCCTCAGAGGAAGGATTTGTTTTGGTTTCTCCGAAATATTACCCTAGCAGAGTGTTGCCCTAAATTGGAGTCCACTTGAAGCCACATAACAAAATCGAGTGTAGCATTGTGGTTTTAGTGTCACACAACAGCAGAGGGAAATGCAATTCAAGTCCCCACTCGGCTATGAAAACCAGTGGTGGATAAGTCACACTCTCTCAGCCTCCTGAGGAAGGCAATGGCAAACCCTCTCTGACAAAAAACCGGCTAGCAGAGGCAGCATGGTGTAGTGGGATTTCTCCGGGAGGAGACCGAGTTTCAAATCCCTGCTTAGGCATGGAAACCGCCACTGACCTCGAGCAGGTCACACTCTCTCAGCCACAGAGGAGGGGAAAAAGGCAAACCTCCTCTCCATAAACCTTGCCAGGAAAAATACGTGACCATTTTGCCGTAGGTTAAAGTCATTCGGAGGCACACAAAAAGCAACAATTCAGCCAAATGAAAGACCTCGTTGTTTTGAACAGCCAGGCTGTGCGTTTTGCATTTAGGCCTATTCTCGGAGAGCAGGGTTCAAATCCCCGCTCGGCTGTGGACAACCCAGGGGGTGACCTTGAGCGAGGCCCACTGTCTCAGCCTCAGAGAAAGACATTCTTGCAACGAAGCTGGTAAAATGTGGGCTGGACAGGGCTACTGTTAGTTGGATTTGTAATTGGTTGACCGACCGAACCCAAAGGGTGACCACGAATGGCTGCTTTTCATCCAGGAGGGAAGGGACTAGTGGGGTGCCACAGGGTTCTGTCCTAGGCCCAGGGCTGTTCAACATCTTCATCAATGACTTGGATGAAGGAATAGAGGGCATGCTCATCACATTTGCAGATGACCCCAAATTGGGAAGGGTGGCTAATACACCAGAGGACAGGATCAGAATCCAAAATGACCTGGATAGGTTGGAGAGCTGGTCCAAGGCGAACAAAATGAAATTCCACAGAGAGAAGTGGAAGGTCCTACACTTAGGTAGAAAGAATGGAATCCACAAATATAGGATGGGGGACACGTGGCTGGATAGCAGTGCGTGTGAAAGGGATCTAGGAGTCTTCATAGACCACAAGCTGAACATGAGCCAGCAGTGTGATGCGGCAGCTAAAAAGGCCAATGCGATTCTCGGCTGCATCAATAGGAGTCTGGTGTCTAGATCGAGGGGGGTACTGGTACCACTCTACTCCGCTTTGGTTAGACCCCATCTTGAATCCTGTGTCCACTTCTGGGCACCCCAATTCAAGAGGGATATTGACGAGCTGGAGCAAGTCCAGAGGAGGGCAAACAAAATGGTGAGAGGCCTGGAAGCCATGAAGCCCTGTGAGGATAGACTTAGAGAGCTGGGTATGTTTAGTCTGCAGAAGAGAAGGTTAAGAGGGGATGCTGAGAGCCATGTTTAATATATGAAGGGATGCCATGTTGAGGAAGGAGAGGGCTTGTTTTCTGCTGCTCCAGAGACCAGGACAACGGGGCAATGGATTCAAGCTGCAGGAAAGGAGATTCCACCTGAACCTCAGGAAGAACTTCCTGACAGTCAGGGCTGTCTGGCCATGGAATATGGAATGTGGTGGGGTCTCCTCCTTCTTTGGAGGTTTTTAAGCAGAGGCTGGATGGCCATCTGTCGGGAGTGCTTTGGGGGTGTTCCTGCATGGCAGGGGGTTGGACTGCATGGCCCCTGGATGGCCTCTTCCAACTTTACATGTCTATGATTCTATGGTTCTCCTTCTTTGGAGGCTTTTAAGCAGAAGCTGGATGGCCATCTGTCCAAGGGAGTGCTTTGAGGGTGTTCCTGCATGGCAGGGGGTTGGACTGGATGGCCCCTGGATGGCCTCTTCCAACTCTACATTTCTATGATTCTATGATTCTACGATTCTATGAAAGGCTGTGAGGTCTGGCTCGCCCTCCCCAAGGCTCCCAAATCTGGGAAAGAAAATGCTGCGACCGGCCTGGTCGGAAAGGACTCGGAGAACAACCGGTTTTGCAAACCGGAAATTTTGAGGCGCGGACACGGCTGTGGATTTGTTTTCCAAAAACTGCACCGCTGCGCAAGCGAGCCAGGCACAGAAATCTCCAAAATCGGTTATGTAATGGGGAAGCACGGAGAAAAAAGGTTGCCGGAGCATCCCGGCACAACAAAAAAAACCTCGCCGGGAGATCTGTGTGTGTGTGTTTGTGTGTCCGGCTGCCACTTTGTGGTGCTTATTCTTATCTTAGGGGGTCTCACGGCCATAGGCAATATGGTTGGGGGGGATTTGTAGTACTACTAGTAACGGGATGAGGTCTTCCCCCTGCTCTCAAGGAAATCTCTTGGCAAGCCGGGAGGCGGAATCTCCCAGCCGTGGCGATAACCCCAAAGCCGGGAAGGAGCATTATTTTGGGGAGGGTGAGCCAGGCAGATGTTTCCGAAGCCAAAACCGGCGCCCGGGGCGGAGGGGGGGGCGACGGAGGAAGATAAGCCGTGTCCAAATGATCCAGCTTATCACCCACCGTCTGGGAGGGAGCCGGTCTTCGCCACAGGCCTCTCCGGGTAGTAACCAAAATGGCCAAGCCCTGTTCAGAAGGAGGCCGTGCAAAAATAACAGCCATGTGCCTCTGGGCATGTGCAGAGGGCTGGCCTGCTAAGCAAGGGGGATTTCTAACCTCTCTCAGACACACGCACACAACATACTGCCACCACTGCAGTCAAGATTTTAACAGGGGGGCTGAATTCACTGCATCCGCTCTGAGTTTTATTCCAGACTGCTTCCTTCAATGAGCTCTCCGTGGTACCGACCTAGAAAACCCCACCTAGATTCAGCACAGCTTTGTTAAAAGTTCGGAGTTAAACCCAGGACGGATCCGACTGCCGATGGAGGCCATCAGCCGCGGCACCCCTGTTGCACCTGATCCGTAACTTCAGACTTCCAAAGTTGCATCATCGGTCACTACCACCACACCAGGGCATGTGCAGAGTGCTTTCTCGCCAAGGGACCACCGTCTTGGGGGAAAGTGGGGATGCTTTGGGGGCTGGGGGGTCACCCACGGGCCCCTGGTGGGCTCGAAAGGGCTCAGCCCCTCCCATCTGGTTGGATGCACCCCACAGAGCCAAAACTTGGGGCCAATTTCCCCCCAATATTTTAGCTCATTTGGGGCCCATCTTGGGGGCCACTAGTGGAAGTCTCTGCTCCCCATTTCTGGACGCGAAGGTCCCTCAAAACCCAACCCCTTCTCCAAGAAAGGGGGTCTTCTTTACCCACACATTTCCTCCTCTTTCTGGCCTCTTTCTCCCCTCCCAAGACTTCTCCCGAGCATGTGCAGAGCGCCCTCTTCCTCCTCCTCCTCCTCTTCCCGGGCGCCCCAGTCCTCCAGGGATCGGGGCCAAGGGGTCTCCGGAGAGGAGGGGAAGGAGGAAGAAAGCGCCCCCAAGGAGCTGCTTGAACCCGGAGCGCAGCGGTGGCCGCCTCGGCGTCCCCTCCCGACGCAACCGCGGACGCCCCGCTGGGCGGAGGAGGAGGAGGAGGAGGAAGGGCGGTGGCCCCGATCCTGGGCGGAAAAGCAGGATGCCGTGGCCCTGGCTCAGCCCTGGAAGGGTGCCTGCGCGCCCCCCTAGATGCAATCCAGGGACCGAGGAGGGGGCAGCCCCAGCGCAAAAGGAGGGTCCCCACCGGCGACCCCCGCCCCACCCCAAGCCGGCCTCCGGGGGAGCAAGCGAGCGCGCGATCCACCAACCTGCTGCTGGTCCTGGTGCTGGTGCTGCTTTTGCGGGGCGCGCAGCCGGCCTCCTCCTCCGCCTTCCTCCTCCTCCTCCTCCTCCTCCTCCGAGGCGGCTGCGTGGCGGACCACAACTCCCAGCAGCCCGTCGAGGGAGGGGAGGATGGGGCGGCCCCGGGACAGCCTCCGAGCCCGGCCCAGCTGGCGGGAGCGCGCGCCCGGGGCGGGCGGAACCCGGAACCGCGCGCGGCCGCGCCTCCGCCGCCTTGGACGCCGTGCGCCCTGGGCGCACCGGATGGCTGGCTGGCTGGCTGGAGGGTGGGCGAGGTGGGCGAGGGCGCCCGCGAGCATGTGCAGACGGCCAGCGCCCCTCCCTCCCCCTCCTCCTCCTCCTCTTCCCCCTCCCCTATCGTGTCTTTGGAGACCCTTCCTCCTCCTCCTCTCCTCCTCCTCCTCTCCCCCTCCCCTATCGTGTCTTTGGAGACCCTTCCTCCTCCTCCTCTCTCCCCCTCCCCTATCGTGTCTTTGGAGACCCTTCCTCCTCCTCCTCCTCCTCCCCCTCCCCTATCGTGTCTTTGGAGACCCTTCCTCCTCCTCCTCCTCCTCCTCTTCTCCCCTCCCCTATCGTGTCTTTGGAGACCCTTCCTCCTCATCCTCCTCCTCCTCTTCTCCCCCTCCCTATCGTGTCTTTGGAGACCCTTCCTCCTCCTCCTCCTCCTCCTCTCTCCCCCTCCCCTATCGTGTCTTTGGAGACCCTTCCTCCTCCTCATCCTCCTCCTCCTCCTCTCCCCTCCCTATCGTGTCTTTGGAGACCCTTCCTCCTCCTCCTCTTCTCCCCTCCCCTATCGTGTCTTTGGAGACCCTTCCTCCTCCTCCTCCTCCTCCTCTTCTCCCCTCCCCTATCGTGTCTTTGGAGACCCTTCCTCCTCCTCCTCCTCCCCCTCCCCTATCGTGTCTTTGGAGACCCTTCCTCCTCCTCCTCCTCCTCCTCTTCTCCCCCTCCCCTATCGTGTCTTTGGAGACCCTTCCTCCTCATCCTCCTCCTCCTCTTCTCCCCCTCCCCTTCGTGTCTTTGGAGACCCTTCCTCCTCCTCCTCCTCCCCTATCGTGTCTTTGGAGACCCTTCCTCCTCCTCCTCCTCCTCCTCTTCTCCCCCTCCCCTATCGTGTCTTTGGAGACCCTTCCTCCTCCTCCTCCTCCTCCTCTTCTCCCCTCCCCTATCGTGTCTTTGGAGACCCTTCCTCCATCCTCCTCCTCCTCTTCTCCCCCTCCCCTATCGTGTCTTTGGAGACCCTTCCTCCTCATCCTCCTCCTCCTCTTCTCCCCCTCCCCTATCGTGTCTTTGGAGACCCTTCCTCCTCCTCCTCCTCCTCCTCTTCTCCCCTCCCCTATCGTGTCTTTGGAGACCCTTCCTCCTCCTCCTCCTCCTCCTCTTCTCCCCCTCCCCTATCGTGTCTTTGGAGACCCTTCCTCCTCCTCCTCCTCCTCCTCTCTCCCCCTCCCCTATCGTGTCTTTGGAGACCCTTCCTCCTCCTCCTCCTCCTCCTCTTCTCCCCCTCCCCTATCGTGTCTTTGGAGACCCTTCCTCCTCCTCCTCCTCCTCCTCTTCTCCCCCTCCCCTATCGTGTCTTTGGAGACCCTTCCTCCTCCTCCTCCTCCTCCTCTTCTCCCCCTCCCCTATCGTGTCTTTGGAGACCCTTCCTCCTCCTCCTCCTCCTCCTCTTCTCCCCCTCCCCTATCGTGTCTTTGGAGACCCTTCCTCCTCCTCCTCCTCCTCTTCTCCCCCTCCCCTATCGTGTCTTTGGAGACCCTTCCTCCTCCTCCTCCTCCTCCTCTTCTCCCCCTCCCCTATCGTGTCTTTGGAGACCCTCCTCCTCCTCCTCCTCCTCCTCTTCTCCCCCTCCCCTATCGTGTCTTTGGAGACCCTTCCTCCTCCTCCTCCTCCTCCTCTCTCCCCCTCCCCTATCGTGTCTTTGGAGACCCTTCCTCCTCCTCCTCCTCCTCCTCTTCTCCCCCTCCCCTATCGTGTCTTTGGAGACCCTTCCTCCTCCTCCTCCTCCTCCTCTTCTCCCCCTCCCCTATCGTGTCTTTGGAGACCCTTCCTCCTCATCCTCCTCCTCCTTCTTCTTCTCCCCCCTCCCCTATCGTGTCTTTGGAGACCCTTCCTCCTCCTCCTCCTCCTCCTCTTCTCCCCCTCCCCTATCGTGTCTTTGGAGACCCTTCCTCCTCCTCCTCCTCCTCCTCTTCTCCCCCTCCCCTATCGTGTCTTTGGAGACCCTTCCTCCTCCTCCTCCTCCTCCTCTCTCCCCCTCCCCTATCGTGTCTTTGGAGACCCTTCCTCCTCCTCCTCCTCCTCCTCTTCTCCCCTCCCCTATCATGTCTTTGGAGACCCTTCCTCCTCCTCCTCCTCCTCCTCTTCTCCCCCTCCCCTATCGTG
This sequence comes from Ctenosaura bakeri, assembly GCA_948474755.1. Lineage (NCBI taxonomy): Eukaryota > Metazoa > Chordata > Lepidosauria > Squamata > Iguanidae > Ctenosaura > Ctenosaura bakeri. The sequence goes on along the minus strand of CAOLHI010003972.1, from coordinate 8,166 downwards.
TCTTTGGAGACCCTTCCTCCTCCTCCTCCTCCTCCTCTTCTCCCCCTCCCCTATCGTGTCTTTGGAGACCCTTCCTCCTCCTCCTCCTCCTCCTCTTCTCCCCCTCCCCTATCGTGTCTTTGGAGACCCTTTCTCCTCCTCCTCCTCCTCCTCTTCTCCCCCTCCCCTATCGTGTCTTTGGAGACCCTTCCTCCTCCTCATCCTCCTCCTCCTCTCTCCCCCTCCCCTATCGTGTCTTTGGAGACCCTTCCTCCTCCTCCTCCTCCTCCCCTATCGTGTCTTTGGAGACCCTTCCTCCTCCTCCTCCTCCTCCTCTTCTCCCCTCCCCTATCGTGTCTTTGGAGACCCTTCCTCCTCATCCTCCTCCTCCTCTTCTCCCCCTCCCCTATCGTGTCTTTGGAGACCCTTCCTCCTCCTCCTCCTCCCCTATCGTGTCTTTGGAGACCCTCTTCCTCCTCCTCCTCCTCCCCTATCATGTCTTTGGAGACCCTTCCTCCTCCTCCTCCTCCTCCTCTTCTCCCCTCCCCTATCGTGTCTTTGGAGACCCTTCCTCCTCCTCCTCCTCCTCCTCTTCTCCCCCTCCCCTATCATGTCTTTGGAGACCCTTCCTACTCATCCTCCTCCTCCTCTTCTCCCCCTCCCCTATCGTGTCTTTGGAGACCCTTCCTCCTCATCCTCCTCCTCCTCTTCTCCCCCTCCCCTATCGTGTCTTTGGAGACCCTTCCTCCTCCTCCTCCTCCTCTTCTCCCCCTCCCCTATCGTGTCTTTGGAGACCCTTCCTCCTCCTCCTCCTCCTCCTCTTCTCCCCTCCCCTATCGTGTCTTTGGAGACCCTTCCTCCTCCTCCTCCTCTTCTCCCCCTCCCCTATCGTGTCTTTGGAGACCCTTCCTCCTCCTCCTCCTCCTCCTCTTCTCCCCCTCCCCTATCGTGTCTTTGGAGACCCTTCCTCCTCCTCCTCCTCCTCCTCTTTCTCCCCCTCCCCTATCGTGTCTTTGGAGACCCTTCCTCCTCCTCCTCCTCCTCCTCTTCTCCCCCTCCCCTATCGTGTCTTTGGAGACCCTTCCTCCTCCTCCTCCTCCTCCTCTTCTCCCCCTCCCCTATCGTGTCTTTGGAGACCCTTCCTCCTCCTCATCCTCCTCCTCCTCTTCTCCCCCTCCCCTATCGTGTCTTTGGAGACCCTTCCTCCTCCTCCTCCTCCTCCTCCCCCATCGTGTCTTTGGAGACCCTTCCTCCTCCTCCTCCTCCTCCTCTTCTCCCCCTCCCCTATCGTGTCTTTGGAGACCCTTCCTCCTCATCCTCCTCCTCTCTTCCCCCTCCCCTATCGTGTCTTTGGAGACCCTTCCTCTCTCCTCCTCCTCCCCTATCGTGTCTTTGGAGACCCTTCCTCCTCCTCCTCCTCCCCTATCATGTCTTTGGAGACCCTTCCTCCTCCTCCTCCTCCTCCTCTTCTCCCCCTCCCCTATCGTGTCTTTGGAGACCCTTCCTCCTCCTCCTCCTCCTCCTCTCTCCCCCTCCCCTATCGTGTCTTTGGAGACCCTTCCTCCTCATCCTCCTCCTCCTCTTCTCCCCCTCCCCTATCGTGTCTTTGGAGACCCTTCCTCCTCATCCTCCTCCTCCTCTTCTCCCCTCCCCTATCGTGTCTTTGGAGACCCTTCCTCCTCCTCCTCCTCCTCCTCTTCTCCCCCTCCCCTATCGTGTCTTTGGAGACCCTTCCTCCTCCTCCTCCTCCTCCTCTTCTCCCCCTCCCCTATCGTGTCTTTGGAGACCCTTCCTCCTCATCCTCCTCCTCCTCTTCTCCCCCTCCCCTATCGTGTCTTTGGAGACCCTTCCTCCTCATCCTCCTCCTCCTCTTCTCCCCCTCCCCTATCGTGTCTTTGGAGACCCTTCCTCCTCCTCCTCCTCCTCCTCTTCTCCCCCTCCCCTATCGTGTCTTTGGAGACCCTTCCTCCTCCTCCTCCTCCTCCTCTTCTCCCCCTCCCCTATCGTGTCTTTGGAGACCCTTCCTCCTCCTCCTCCTCTCTCCCCCTCCCCTATCGTGTCTTTGGAGACCCTTCCTCCTCCTCCTCCTCCTCCTCTTCTCCCCCTCCCCTATCGTGTCTTTGGAGACACTTCCTCCTCCTCCTCCTCCTCCTCTTCTCCCCCTCCCCTATCGTGTCTTTGGAGACCCTTCCTCCTCCTCCTCCTCCTCCTCCTCTCTCCCCCTCCCCTATCGTGTCTTTGGAGACCCTTCCTCCTCCTCCTCCTCCTCCTCTTCTCCCCCTCCCCTATCGTGTCTTTGGAGACCCTTCCTCCTCCTCCTCCTCCTCCTCTTCTCCCCTCCCCTATCGTGTCTTTGGAGACCCTTCCTCCTCCTCCTCCTCCTCCTCTTCTCCCCCTCCCCTATCGTGTCTTTGGAGACCCTTCCTCCTCCTCCTCCTCCTCCTCTTCTCCCCCTCCCCTATCGTGTCTTTGGAGACCCTTCCTCCTCCTCCTCCTCCTCCTCTTCTCCCCCTCCCCTATCGTGTCTTTGGAGACCCTTCCTCCTCCTCCTCCTCCTCCTCTTCTCCCCTCCCCTATCGTGTCTTTGGAGACCCTTCCTCCTCCTCCTCCTCCTCCTCTTCTCCCCCTCCCCTATCGTGTCTTTGGAGACCCTTCCTCCTCATCCTCCTCCTCCTCTTCTCCCCCTCCCCTATCGTGTCTTTGGAGACCCTTCCTCCTCCTCCTCCTCCTCTTCTCCCCCTCCCTATCGTGTCTTTGGAGACCCTTCCTCCTCCTCCTCCTCCTCCTCTTCTCCCCCTCCCCTATCGTGTCTTTGGAGACCCTTCCTCCTCCTCCTCCTCCTCCTCTTCTCCCCCTCCCCTATCGTGTCTTTGGAGACCCTTCCTCCTCATCCTCCTCCTCCTCTTCTCCCCCTCCCCTATCGTGTCTTTAGAGACCCTTCCTCCTCCTCCTCCTCCCCTATCGTGTCTTTGGAGACCCTTCCTCCTCCTCCTCCTCCTCCTCTTCTCCCCCTCCCCTATCGTGTCTTTGGAGACCCTTCCTCCTCCTCCTCCTCCTCCTCTTCTCCCCCTCCCCTATCGTGTCTTTGGAGACCCTTCCTCCTCATCCTCCTCCTCCTCTTCTCCCCCTCCCCTATCGTGTCTTTGGAGACCCTTCCTCCTCATCCTCCTCCTCCTCTTCTCCCCCTCCCCTATCGTGTCTTTGGAGACCCTTCCTCCTCCTCCTCCTCCTCCTCCTCCTCTTCTCCCCCTCCCCTATCGTGTCTTTGGAGACCCTTCCTCCTCCTCCTCCTCCTCCTCTTCTCCCCCTCCCCTATCGTGTCTTTGGAGACCCTTCTTCCTCCTCCTCCTCTTCTCCCCCTCCCCTATCGTGTCTTTGGAGACCCTTCCTCCTCCTCCTCTCCTCCTCTTCTCCCCCTCCCCTATCGTGTCTTTGGAGACCCTTCCTCCTCCTCCTCCTCCTCTTCTCCCCCTCCCCTATCGTGTCTTTGGAGACCCTTCCTCCTCCTCCTCCTCCTCCTCCTCCTCCTCTTCTCCCCTCCCCTATCGTGTCTTTGGAGACCCTTCCTCCTCCTCCTCCTCCTCTTCTCCCCCTCCCCTATCGTGTCTTTGGAGACCCTTCCTCCTCCTCCTCCTCCTCCTCCTCCTCTTCTCCCCCTCCCCTATCGTGTGTTTGGAGACCCTTCCTCCTCCTCCTCCTCCTCCTCCTCCTCCTCCTCTTCTCCCCCTCCCCTATCGTGTCTTTGGAGACCCTTCCTCCTCCTCCTCCTCCTCTTCTCCCCCTCCCCTATCGTGTCTTTGGAGACCCTTCCTCCTCCTCCTCCTCCTCCTCTTCTCCCCCTCCCCTATCGTGTTTTTGGAGACCCTTCCTCCTCCTCCTCCTCTTCTCCCCCTCCCCTATCGTGTCTTTGGAGACCCTTCCTCCTCCTCCTCCTCTTCTCCCCCTCCCCTATCGTGTCTTTGGAGACCCTTCCTCCTCCTCCTCCTCCTCTTCTCCCCCTCCCCTATCGTGTCTTTGGAGACCCTTCCTCCTCCTCCTCCTCCTCTTCTCCCCCTCCCCTATCGTGTCTTTGGAGACCCTTCCTCCTCATCCTCCTCCTCCTCCTCCTCTCTCCCCCTCCCCTATCGTGTCTTTGGAGACCCTTCCTCCTCCTCCTCTTCTCCCCCTCCCCTATCGTGTCTTTGGAGACCCTTCCTCCTCCTCCTCTTCTCCCCCTCCCCTATCGTGTCTTTGGAGACCCTTCCTCCTCCTCCTCCTCCTCTTCTCCCCCTCCCCTATCGTGTCTTTGGAGACCCTTCCTCCTCCTCCTCTTCTCCCCCTCCCCTATCGTGTCTTTGGAGACCCTTCCTCCTCCTCCTCCTCCTCTCTCCCCCTCCCCTATCGTGTCTTTGGAGACCCTTCCTCCTCCTCCTCCTCCTCCTCTTCTCCCCCTCCCCTATCGTGTCTTTAGAGACCCTTCCTCCTCCTCCTCCTTCTCCCCCTCCGCTGTCTCGTCTTTGGAGACCCCTCCTGCGGCACCGTTTGCGCCTCCGGGGGCGCGCTTAGTCGCTCGCTCTCGCGCGCGCGCGCAGGAGGGGAAAGGAGGCAGCGCGCTTGCCCCCCCTTCCCCTCTTTTTTTAACCCTCCCCACAAACCTCAGTCCCAGAATCCCCATCCCACGCCTGGGAATAAATGTCAACAGAGAGAAAGGTGAGGTCAGAAAAAAATGGAAGGCACAAATTTAGGATGGGGGACACGTGGCTGGATAGCAGTCCGTGTGGAAGGGATCCGGGAGTCTTGGTGGACCGAAGGAGAACATGAGCCAGCAGTGTGATGCAGCAGCCAAGACAGCCAACGCGATTCTTGGTTGCATCAATAGGAGTATGGTGTCCAGATCAAGGGAAGTAATAGTCCCACTCTATTCTGCTTTGGTCAGACCTCCTCTGGGACACGTGTCCAGGCGGGCATCTCATTTCAAAAAGGACGTGGACAAATGGAGGGTGGGGAGGCCCCAAAATGATAGAGGTTCTGGAAGGCAGGAACCCCTATGAGCTGCGGTAGGGAGCGGGGGAATGTTTGTTTTTCAGAAGGGAAAGGGATCTAGGACTTCAAAACCCAAAGCTAAAATGAGCACAGTGTGATGCGGCAGCCAAGAAAGCCAATGAACCTTGGTATAAAGGGGTTGTGTCGAGATCGAGGGGGGACTGGTACCATTTACCTGTTTGGTTAGCCCCCATTTTAAACTGATCCAGTTGGGACCCCAATTAAGAGGGATATTGATAAGTGGAGCAAGTCCAGAGGAGGGCGCCCAAAAATGGTGAGGGGCCCTGGAAGCCTTGAAGCCCTATGAGGACAGACTTAGGGGCGGGGTTTTTTAGTTGCAGAAGAAGAGGTTAAGAGGGGACATGATAGCCATGTTTAAGTATTTGAAGGGATGCCACATAGAGGAAGGAGAGGGCTTGTTTTCTGCTGCTCCAGAGACCAGGACAAGGAGAATGGATTAAGCTGCAGGAAAGGAGATTCCACCTGAACCTCAGGAAAGTTCTGACAGTCAGGGCTGCCCCAGGGGAAACTGCTGTCTTTGCTAATGCACGAGTAGTCACTTGAGAAGCCAGAGAGGAGGCAGGAAAAAGGATTGGAGTGGGAGGACTAGCGGGGGACCCCCAAAAACAGGGAGTCAGAAAGGGGTCCCCAAAGTTGGTTAGTTGGCCAGGTTTGAAAAAATTTTTAAAATCGGAATCTCTGGAAAATTTTTACCCACTCCCCTTTTGGGGGGAGAGTTTCTTAAACTGAAAGGGTTTGCACCATGATCAGTCCAAACTTCAAGGGGGTCGAGCCCTTCAAGCAAATACCCAAAGGACAGCAAAAAATGGATAGCCTTGGCTTTTTTTAAATAGGCCAATTAGCTTGTTGAGGGGAAAATTTCTTTAAATAAAGCACAAGGCCTGAGTGCTCCTGTGGTGCATGTTGAAAAAGAACGGCTGCCAGGGAAACCGAAGACCCGTTTCACAATGAATTGCTTCGTACTGTGGGAAAAAGGAGTAGGGGACGAAATTTTAGATTTAAATGGTCAACGCCATTAATTAGGCAAAAAAAGTCATGCCCCTTGCCCGAGTGGATCCTTTAGGTTTCCGTAAAAGGTTGGTGAGGGGAAGCGTTAGGGAGCAAAACCCCAAAAAAGTTGGAGAAGTTCGCAAAACCAAGAAATTGCTGCAGTTGCTTACAGTTTTAGGGAGGGGCCATTAAAAGGGAGTTAATCTTCGAAGGGTTTTTTAAGGAAAACTTAAATCCTATATCCCAAGAATCAAAAGTTTGGGTGTCAAATTGGCATTTAGATAGATTAACCACGAGGTTGTTATCAAAGCCTTCTAAATTCACGAACCAATACAATGAGATTCCATGGAAACTGGGAAATTAAAATGTATCCAGATAAATCAAACCCCCTATAAAAAGTATGGAAAAAGGGGTTCAAAAAAATTTGGCAAAAATGGGCCCGATTGTAAGCCAAGGGAAGAACCTCCCTTTAAAGTTACCTAGAGGAGTTGCAAAGGTGGTGAGCCACTAGAGCCGGGGCCATTTAACCTGAAAAGCCTCAGATAAGTTTGGTGAAAAATTTTTCCCTTTAACAAATGGTAAAACAGCCGATCAGAGGTATGGATAACAATTGGAGGAAATAACCTGGTTAATAGCAGAGTAGTTAACTATCAGTCTCGACGCGCTGGGGCTTTCTTTCGGAAAAGAAAGGGCTGCCCTGGCTGAGAGGGCTTGAAAAGCCGCAGCCAAATTTTTATTTAGGAACTTCTTGAGAGCAAGGAGTTCTTTTTGGCTCATGGATAAATTTTCGGTTTAGGGAGGGGGGCCCGTCAACTAATTCCAGTTTACAAAAGTCCGTGTGGGGGGGGGAAATTTTTTAGCCCCCCTTTTGTGGAAAGCCTTTTGGAAGTTTTTGGGAGTGTGAAAGGGAAATTTTTTGATTTTTATGGGGAAGAAAAATTTTATCTAAGAGGCAAGTGCCCAAATCCAGTTATCCTGGGGGTTAAAAGAAAAAATGATTCCCAAGACCAATTTGAACTGCATCGCCTTGGGAACTAGAAATCGCATGCTGTAATTGTTTTTGTCCATTTGAAATAGATGGGCTTTGGATTTTACTAATTACTCCCCCAGTATTGAGGTCCCATCCATTTGCGTTAATTTGATGGGGCATTCCAAGGGCTCATAAAGAGTTTTAATTGTTTTTGGCCCAAATTTGGGGGGGTAACAAACTTCTGGAGACCAGAGTCAATTAATGCCCTATGTAATGCAAATATGCTGCCATAACGAACCGTGGCGTAGAAATGGGGAATTTTTGGATACTTACAGATGTTCCCGCCGTTGCCAGTCATCGCAGTAGGTTTAGAATCTCCATCTATATCAGATGAGGACGAAGAGGTGGTTTCATCATCAGGATCGGATCCGTGCGCTGCAGGGCCCCAGAAATGCGTCTAAGTGGTTGTTTTGGGGGGCTGTCTGATGTGGATCATATCCTTTGGGTTTCTGTGCCCCCTTAGCCCAGTCGGATTGGGGTTTTCCCCCAGGTGTTGGCGAGGGCCCGGTTTTCCAATTAAAGCAATGCCCAAACGGGGGAGTTTTGTTTTCCTAGCATTAGGACGGTACCGCAGGTTGTCGTTTTGGCACGTTTGTCTTTGTCGGTTCAGCTGAAAAGTTGGGTTATGCCTTCCATTTCAGTAGTGCTGACCCCCAAACCAGCAGGGTCGTGGATTGGCCTGCATTAAGCACCCGTGTAGAATATCAGGATTTTGTCCTCTTTGTATAACTCAATTAGAATTTCATACTCCACGGGACTTTGGTGGCCAGGTTTCTAAAATTACGGGAATACGTTCCCACATTTCCCGCCTTGTTTCATTCGTTTCAGTTGATATTTGGTGTTTTCCAAAATGGGGGGCTTCAAAACTTGAGATGGTTCATGAAGAGCTGCAGATTTTCAGTTTCGGGGGCGCGGGAGTCATAAGGTTTATTTAGTTGGGTGAGTCCTTTCATCCTCTGGCTTAGGTATCGAATTGGGGCCCCCATCATCCCAAAAGATGGCCGTGAAAAAAAATTGTTTGCCATAGCAAAAAAAAAGGGGATTTCTCCCCCTTCCCGTTGAAGGTCGCTTTCAGGTCTCCCAATTTCGGAAAAAGTGGCGCTGGCGTGTGCCCTGTTGGTTGC